>JABUQX010001646.1:0-12500 GCA_015478945.1 Trachelipus rathkii | reverse complement strand
ATGAATACATGGAATGTCAGACAAATTAAATGTTGAGGAGAAGAGGAGAAGAGGTGATAGATGTACTTTAGAAAGGGCAAATTTTATTTGCTAGCTATGACTGAAACAAAGATTTAAGGAAACGGTGAAAAGGAGTGCTGATTATCTGTAAAGTCAAGCGTATAAGCTCCTTCTGCTTTATCCCCTCTGTACGCAATTGCCTTGTTTTTCCATAAACCAAACTAATCAATTAAACGTGAAACAACATAATTTCTGATTGAACTTCTCTTTCTCGCTTGTTGGTTTGGTTTATAGTCAGAAAAGAGTTGAAATATCATGACCTTTTTGGCTTTGAAGAGCTACCTTCGCTGGGAGTTGATGATAACGAGAGTCTAATTTTAACCACTGCACTAACTAAACAACCTTATTACGAGACTGATCGAGAGAGCGTTGCTACAAAGAAGTTAGTTAGGCTACCATAAACAAAAACCAACTGGCAACTGCTTAAAATTGATTGCAAACGCGTAAGATTACTGGGAAATAAATAATCAAATTACTCTGATGTAACTAATTATAAAGTAGCATATCCATTTTTGGGGGGCCTCTCCGGGGCCCCATTGGGCCGGGGGCCCTCGGCAATCGCCGACCAGCCGACCTGGTCAGTCCGGGCCTGTACATTTGGTTTGTAAGTTATTGGCTTTAGGAGGTTTGAATATTTTTTTTAAAGGAATTGTGTTGTTTTTGGTAAAGCAAATATTCTTAGGGGATGTTTTTTACTGTAATGTTCTATGTTATAACTTAAGGTACTGGAAGATATGTGATGTTGTTTTTTTGGGAGAGAGGGGTTACTGTTATAAAATATTTTCTTTGTTTTTTTATATGCTAGATTTATGTAATATGGAGGATACTTGAGTTTAGAAAAGGTTGAGTAGTGAAATTTGGTTTCTGAAAGAAGATTAGCAGGAGAACAAAATAGGAATGCTCTAAGATAATGAGAAGTTAAAGTAGCTATTTTAGTGTTAAGTGAATGTGTGGAAAACCAATGTATGTATGATAAAGAGAAAGTTGGTTTCCTATATACAGAATAAGAAAGATGTGGTGAATTTTTCCAAGAAACTAGGGTGTCGAGAAAAGGAATAGAAGAATTTTGTGAAAGTTCATAGGTGAAAGAGATGGAAGAATGTATATTGTTTATGTGTTGAAGAATAATATTTATATTGGTGTTTAAAGGAATTGCACAAAAATTGTCGTCTACATAGCGGAGTCATGTAGAGTTAGAAAGAGTAGGGTGAGAAGTTATAAAGTAGTGTTCAATAAGCTCCATGAAAATGTTGCTTAGAGTGGGGGATAGTGGGGAACCCATTGCTAAACCAGAAATTTGTTTGAAAAATAGATTATTGAAAGTGAAAAAAGAATGGTCAAGTGTAAGAAGAATTAGTTTTTTTAAAAGGTTAAAAGGATAGTTTAATGGGATATCGTTTTCATGTAAATAGTTCTCAAGTAAGTTAAGTGTAAAAGGGACTGGTACAGAAGTGAAAAGAGAGGTGACGTCAAAGCTAAGAAATTGGTGTGTAGTAGGGTTAAGTGTTTGTGTTCGTTGTATAAATTCTTGAGTGTTAGAAAGATGAGAAGTTGAAATTTTGCCTATTAAAGGTGTATGTTGTGAGGATAACCAAGAAGATAGTTTATGGGTGACACAGTTTGTATTAGAAATGATAGGTCGTAGGGGGTGATTGAGTTTATGTACTTTGAGAAGACCGTAGAAATAAGCAAAATTAGTAGTCATGTATGATTTATTTGTATTATGAATGTCAGGTGTTTGTGTGCAAATCAGTTTAAGATTTTTGTTAAAGTTGTTTTGAGAATTTTTGAGAGGATTGTTATTGAGTTTTGCATAAGTATTTGTATCAGAGAGAATGTTATTGCATTTATTTATGTAATCTATGTGGTCTATTACTACAATTTGGTTACCTTTATCGCTTTTCGTAATGATGATATTGTTGTTCTTCCTAAGATCAGATAAAGCTTTGTAGAATTTCATCGCAAGTTTGTTGTATTTATTGCTGGTAACTAAAATATTAAGTAAAAAACCTTTCAACAATATAAATAACAACCAACTATAAAATTTATTGAAATTTATTCCTTGTCATAAAATTCGTCAGTTCCTAATTTTCACATTCTGAAAGAGGTCCAGTTGAATTTGTCATGGACGAAAGCTAAATTAAGTGAAAATAAAAAAATGTTAACTGTTCTTTTTTAGAATTTTTTTAAAGATTTACTATGTGTTATTAAATAATATTAAAATCATGTCCAATAGCCAAGGGTTTGATATCCTATTTATTTATATATATATATATATATATATATATATATATATATATATTTATATATATATATATAATATAATATATATTTAAAAATATATAATATAAATTATATACATATATAAATATATATATATATATATATATATTATATATATATATATATATATATATAATAGATGAATATATGGATAATAGAAAATCAATTATAATTGATTTATTATATAAATTAATGAATAAATATATAATATATAATAATGTTATATTAATATATATATATATATATATATTATATATATATATAATATATATATATTATATATTATATATATATATATATTTATATATATAGTTTGTTTTCTGCTGAAAAAATTGCACAGTCGAAAATTTCGGGGGGCTACAGCCCCCTCAGCCCCCCCTGGCTAAGCCCCTGGACTCCTGCTAAATCAGAATAAAAAGAGTTAGGACCAGCTTGGAATAGAATCCTTAGCCTAAGCTTTCTCAGAACAATTCCTCTATTAATAAAAAGGCAAGAAATACTTAAATAAATACTTAAAGAATATTTAAATAAAAGACATTACTGAATCTTGTTCTTTATGCGAAGTTTAATATATAAATTGCATAATGCTATATAAAAGCTCGTAGCTTTACCATTTCACTGTTGGCTCAATTGACTTTTTTCTCTAAGTGCCTCGTTCTATTTTTTCAAAACACAACTTGTCTGTTGCCTAACAAAAATTATATTTCCAAAGCCAAGAAAGTCTCCAAACCATAGTGTAAAATACAGAGGGACAAGAAATAGTCTTAAATTTTGTTAACATTTTTAAATCCCCTAGTTCCATCTAAAACAGTTAATAGCAAAATAGTAAGGTTTAATACAGGAATAAAATATTTCTAATAATATATGTAAACTCCCGGACAAAATTAATGCATCACTTGCATTTATTGCAAAATATCACATAAATTGATAAGATATTTTTATATATATTTTATTTTTCATCCGGGGTGGGGCCTTCGGCCCCCCCTTCTATATCATCCCCCCGTCTCCTGCTTCGCAGGAAGCCCTTCTCTCTCTTCGCTCGAGGGTCCGGGGTAGGATTTTTTTTTATAAATAAAAGTACTTTCAAAAACTATAATAATTCATGAAATAAACGAAGAATAAAAATAAAAGAACTTAGAAAAAAAAATCAAATTCATATTAAAGTTAAATAATAATAATAATAATAATAATAATAATAATAATAATAATAATAATAATAATAATAATAATAATAATAATAATAATAATAATAATAATAATAATAATAATAATAATAATAATAATAATAATCATAATAATTAAAAGCGGTTCATGTTAATAAATGCTTGCGTTTTTCTTGTATATATCAGAGAGAGAGAGAGAGAAAGAGAGAGAGAGAGAGAGAGAGAGAGAGAGAGAGAGAGAGAGAGAGAGAGAGAGAGAGAGAGAGAGAGAGAGAGAGAGAGAGAGAGAAGAGAGAGAGAGAAGAGGAAGAAGAGATATAACAGGCAGATAGAGAGAGAGACAGAGAGAGAAAGAGAAGAGAGAGAGAGAGAGAGAGAGAGAGAGAGAGAGAGAGAGAGAGAGAGAGAGAGAGAGAGAGAGAGAATTTTATCGTAATAAATCTAAATTGACAAAATAAACTTGTTTAAAAAAAATTAAAAAAATTTTAATTGTCTAAATAAAATTATGTAAAAAAAGCTTAAAATAAAAAAAAATAAAAAAAAGTAAAGAACTAAAAATTTATTCAGCTTCACACCAAATAAATATTGAATAAGTTATTTTCTCTTTTATCGGGTAAATTTTACATTTTCATGATTAATAAAACTTTTCCAAAGAACGTAAGAAAAAATTAACATGACCCCACAAATCTTTTCCACAAGCGATGGCAAAGATTTGCGTAGGCCTATATGGCAAAGGCAAACCAAGCAAATGAATAAAGCTTTGTCAAAAATGACCCATACAGGCATACACACATGGGGTGTTTGGCAAATGGTTCGACAAACTCCGCATGTGTGGAGTCGCCTTAATTAAGCATTTCCTACATTCCTATACCGTTTGTTAGCACAAATGACCAAACGGCAAACAAAGTTTGCTGAAAAAGTAAAAACCCCTTAGGCTTAATTAAATAAATTATGGGGAACTTTTTTTCCGTGTTTAGCATTATGTAAAAGTTTGATTGTGTTTATTCTTTCCCTGATTAAAGGCGTTTTCGTTTTTGCTATTTGTGCCTACAAACGGTAAGATATGCTTGAGTTTGCGTTCGGTTTGTCAAATTTGGCACAAAATCTTAAGACATACTTTCCAAATATATTTCCTTAATTCTGTAAGGTTCTTATCATATAATTATATGATTGTGCCAAATATTTGTGTAGCAAAATTTAGCATTCATATTTTTCCCTGTTTAATATATTCGCAAAGAAATCAAATGATAATGTTTTCAGGCTTTTCACTACGTGTTAGGTCCGTTTGAATTGATGATGTTTCATTCAATAAAATCAGCTTTAAATCAAATTTCTTCCAAATCATTGAACTTCATCACAATAATTGATCAATTATTTGTAATATAAGCTATGTTATATTTTTTATTTCTGCTTATTCCAAATCGTCGAACTCCATCACAACAGCTGACTCCAGTTGTTTGTTAACAAAGTAAACCTCGTAAGCCGTCGTGATCGATTTTACACGAAATTCGTGCTAAAACTGAGTAAGCATATCTTACAGTGTGTGTAAGCACAAATTAATGACAACGAAAATGTCTAAAATTATATTTTTAGTATTCCAAGAAACATAATGTATTAATATATTACTTTTAAGTTATATGTGTAAGAAGGCTTTTTAAAAGTTGGTGATGGGTTGGCTAGTCAATAAAATTAGCTTTAAACCTAATTTCTTCCAAATCTATAATTAAACTCCACTATAGTTGATCAGTTATTTGTAATTTAAATCATTTGTTATTTTTTTTTATTTCTGTTTATTCCAAAACCACGTGTTCCATCACAACTGCTGATTACAATTGTTTGTAAATAAAAGTGACTTTTATGAGAAATCGCTTATCGCCTAATCGTTCGTTTATGCACGAAATTCGTGCTAAAACTGAGTAAGCATTTCTTATCGAGCGTAAGCACAAGTGACCAAAACGAAAACGGTCTAAGAAGCCACATGGGTCCATTGAAACTGTCCCAGTAAACTGATTTGTCGTTCGACCTTTGGAGTTGTTGGATGTGTTAAAGTCTTATTTGTAATTATTTTCAAGGCGTATATTTTCCTCATATTTATTTTGGTGTTAGTAGCGCAGAGGGGCTTCGCCCCCGATTTTTATAAAAATCACAGGATATACTCTAAAAAAGTAATAAGAATAAAAAAAAACAACGTGGCGGTCTCTTTAGGAAAAGTTTCAGCCTCTCAAAGTTGTTAGAACTCCCATAGGATTTTCTTATAAAAATGATTTAAAAAAAAAAAAAAAAAATCAACAGGAAATACTCTAAAAAAAATAATAATGAAGCATAAGAAAAACCAAAATGATTTGAAGTCTTTTGGAAAAAAAGTTACAGCCTCTCAAAGTTAAAAATTTTCTCATAGGCTTATAAAAAAAATTAATGTGCCTTGTGCTCGTTTTAGGGCCATCCTAGTTCATTCAGGTTATGATAAGATTTGTTAAGTATAGCTACATAGATTTTCTCTGTGTATACCTAACAAAACATAACCTGAACTAGAGGGCTTGAAGGAGACAACCTGGATGGATCAAAAATGAAAAGTCTATGGGAGTTTTAACAACTTTGAGGGGCTGTAACTTTTTTTTTCCTAAAGAGACTGCCATGTTTGTTATTTTTTATTCCTCATTATTTTTTTTTAGAGTATCTGTGATTTTTATAAAAATTGAGGGTGAAGCCCCACTGTGCTACTATTACCTTTATTTTTTTTTTATTTCATTATTTTTAAATATTTATTATTTACTTTTGTGCTCATAAGACCTCCCAGCCTGATAGCCTACATGGTCATTCTCCAGCGGAGGAAGTTATGGATCAAAACATAGGTTTCCCAGAGGTGGGAAATCGTAAAAGAAATATCTTACTTGAGGAAGGAGATATTAGGATTAAGAATAATAAATATATGACCTTAACCAGAGGTTGGCAGGGTACCTCAACAGGGATTGGCTTATTTGATAAAAATACCAAACCTATATTGCAGGCTCCTAGTGATTATTGTGATCTTAATGAAATCTACTGGCCATAATAGTAGTGCAGAAAGGTGTCACCTCAGATTTTTATAAAAATCATTGGATATAGCCTACTGGTAATAGCCTAGTAGTGTAGAGGGGTGTAACCCCTGATTTTTTTATGAAAATCACAGGATATACTTACTACTACTACAACTCTGGGCATCATCCGTCCCTTTTCATTTCAATCATGTTATCCTAATATTTAAAAACTGAGACCACTTTTCCCGCTGCTCACCATCTAACATAACTCACACAGAGGAAGACTTTCCTCACTCACATAACCATAACCTACTCTTAATCTATGTTTACTTTCAAACATCTTTTCACACCCTGTCAAATCTCTCTACCAATCCTTCCAAACTCTCTCTCAGATTCACCACCAAAACCAAATCATCTCATATAATAGGTAGGGGCACCTTCCACTCTCCTCCATTCTCCATTATTTTAACACTATCCCTTGTCACCACCTCTAATATTCTTTCTATACTGTATATATATATATATATATATATATATTATATATATATATATATATATATATATATATATATATATATATATATATATATATATATATATATATATATATATATAGGTAAAATTTTACTTTTCGGCAGACTAATTTTTTTAGTTTTTTTCGATATTTGTTTGGGTTCGATTAAGATCGAAAATCGATACTTTGGTATATCGATACTTAAGAATCGTATTTTGGTAAATCGATACTATAATAAATATAATATATTATTAATATATATATATATATATATAATATATATATATAATAATATATATATATATATATATATATTTATTAATCAAATGTCCCATAATGGTTTTTGAGATTTATAGAGTACGGATAGATTGTTGCGAATAAATGTCCCAAAAACTCACTTTTGGGATTTATTGTTTTTTTTGGGGTATATCACTAACGAATACCCATGGGGTATACCGCACCGATGCAAGGAGTCGGGGTCTCTCGGTCCTAGGTGGACTACGGGGGGGACTAATCACCCCCTCCGGGATTGTCCTCCGGAACCCCTGCTCTTTGGTCTTGGGTGCCGCGGGGGTTCCTCCGACCATCCCCTCCGGGTATGAAACGTCCCCCCTTTCGTCCCCCATCGGCTCGAGCCCTAAAACAGGGTAAAATACTCCATTTTAGGGGGCTTGTTGACTGACTCACTGTCCCGTAAAAGTAGCCCCTAAACTTTACTGATCAACTGTGCCGTAAAACTAGCTCTAACTTTAACTGGAAGACTGTTATAACAATTTAGAAACAATTTATATATATATATATTATATATATATATATATATATATATATATATATATATTATATATATATATATATATTATATATATATATATATATATATATATATATATTATATATTAACTATCACGGAAAAGTTAACAGTCTACAAACTATTTTTGGACTAAAAATCAACGTAAATTGATACCCTTTGCTACTGTTACATGTTGTACAAAATAAAACAATGCTAAAAAAACCTAGCAAACTCCAATCGTTTTGGCATATATGAAACAAATCACTAAAATTCATTTCTAAACTTACTCTGACAACTCCACTTAACATAACCGACGAAACGTACGAAGTTTGAACGCTTTACCGGTGACACGTTCTCGGAGCCAGGGTTGCCAACTCAAAATATGAAAAGTCAACTAGATATAATTGCTAAGAATAAAAAATGCCATTATTTGATGAAAAAGCACAAAATATATAATATAAGCAATAAAAGTCAGTAAATTTGCACTAAATTTAGCATAATAAATAATATAATAAGAATAAAGCAGTAAATTTTGCACTAAAGTAGCAATAAACGCACTAGATCTATTGCAAAATGCAGCCAAATTGGCATCACTGTTTTGTATTTATCGATCTAAAATAATCAGAATAATAGATTTTACAAGAGAAAATCCTTTAATATTACAATATCATTATGTTAAACCCCATAAAATACCGACTGGACTTAGTTTCTTTTATTTTTGTGGCTGCCATGAAATGTAAAAATAAGCCGTATAGATATATATATATAATATATATATATATATATATATATATAATATATAATATATTATAATATAATATTATATATATATATATATATATATATTATCTATTTTAGCATCATGGCGGGTGACTTGGAACCACTTTAGGTATAACTTCGTCTCCCGAATTTCCCCTAATGCACTTTTTGGAAATTTTTTCTGGATTCAAGCCATATAACATAGTCATAAGCACACAAAAAAAATAATGTAATCCTAATAATAATAGTTTTATTAATTTAAATAAAGCTGCATTCAGCCTGACTTTGAGGTGAATCGAACCATCCATTGGGGTGAATCGGACTATTGTTTAATATTTCCTCTTTTACATATAATTCAGATTTTTATATTTTAATTTTTTAACTTAATATAATAATTTTATACATGTAAAATTAGTAATAAGTTAATTAATAAATGTCATATAATGTAACATAAATATATAAAAATATAATAATATAGGTGGTCTCTGATTCCCCCCTCTAAGTTTCAAAAATTTAACTACTTTGAATTCGTATTTTTTTTATATAGAATTTCATTTTTTATTTTTAATTTTTCATTTAATTTTAAGTAATATTTATTATGTTAATTAATATAGATAATAAAAATGTCAATGAATAATTATCGTAAAGTAACAAAAAATCAATGGGGTGTCCGATTCACCCCTTCATCAATTTTTTACGGGCGGGTAATCAGAATCGCAGTTTAAGGCCCCGTTGATTTTGCTCACTACTGACTGTTTTGAACAAACATTTTTACGTTTGCAGTTTTAAACAGATATACATACATCAAGTGTATATCACTGAAATATATATAATTAATATTTATCCACTATTTTTCATTTTATAACAAAGTTATAAAAACTCAACATTTTTCAAAAAGTGAAATTCTATTGAAGGGCATTTTGAACCCTAATTTATTATATTTTTTAAAATATATAAAATAACTCTTAGAATTAATGATGATCTAAATAAAATTGTAGTACTACCGCGTGGCTTCTTTAATAGCAAATATTTTTTTTTTTTTTTTTTTTTAAAATTTTTTTTAGTGTGGACTGAATCACCTCCTCTAAATAGAGGTGGGCCTGTGTCATCCCGACCCACGTACTGTATATATATATATATATATAAAGTAATATATAATATATATATTATATAATATATAATATTTATATATTATTATATATATATATATATAATTATTATATATATAATAAATACCGTATATATATATATATACACAGTGAGTGGTGCCCTAGAATCTGAATATAATCTGTTCTGAGACGGCATTCAAGTTCCTAGGCAATTTTTCCCCTTTAAAATAATGGAGAGAAAATTAATCCATTTCCAGGTGCAACAAATCCAAATTTTCAAATTTATTTTCAAATTTATTTTTGTAAATACACTGTAAATCTATAGTAACAAATGATGATGATATTTGAATAAAAGAAGTAAATAAATAAATGAATGATATAAAAATGTGCATATATACTTGTATGTACCTATTATTAAACTTGAAAAAAATGGTGAGACAGTGTGTAGAAGCTGGAGTCTTTATTAAGGGTTGTTATGGTATATGTGTATGTATTATTTGTTTGTTATTGTTTGGAAGGTGAGTCAGTCACCTTCCATGATAGCATCAGGAACCCTTTTAGGTGTTTCATATCGTTATCTTTTCGTAATATTTACAATCCACTTGTTTTGGGGTCACTTAGTTGTGTTGTGGTCTATATCTACCGTTTGTGTTGTTTGTTTTTGATAGCCACGTTCCAATGTGATCTGATGTTGGCAACCTCTTTGAATTTTTATAAAATGTTCAGTGATGCTATCATTGAACAAATTAACACCAGCTAACTAGGGCTTTATCAGGGTGCCACTTCTCAACAACTTTTTTGGGTTTTTGACCACATGCTCAGTAGATCTTTGATTTCTAGCAGTGCTAATTGCTTCCAGCTTCCTTCCCTCTTCCTCCCCTGTAGAAAATTATTTTGCTACTGGTTGAGGAACTGAAGCTCTTGCATTGTCAGCTCTGTCCAGTGATCGCCCAGTACCTCTTGTACGGATTTGTTGTCTTAGCTTTCTCTCTATTATTATTATTCTATTCATGTATATTATATCTATGTTATGTTCTCTTCTATATGTTCTCTATCATATATGTTTCTCTTTCATTGTATATCTATTAATCAGGCCCAAGTTTTCTTATCTTGATTCATTCATCCTCAAAATGACTTCGCAATCCATGCTTTCTTAATTACTCGTAGGCAATGAAGGATATTGTAATGATCCTTTCAGAATTCTCTGAGAGTTAATTGTTTCATTTGTTACCTTGAAACATCTTTGGAGCATTGCCTTTATGTACAATTTTTGATAGTTTGAAATTACTTGCTGGTCCAGTGGTTGGATAAGTGGAGTGCTATTTGGGGCTAAATATTTTACCTTGATGAAACTAAATGCACCCACTAAATCATCTTCCAAGCCCGGAAGATGTGCTAGAGCATTGTTAAGGACTAGGAGAGCTTTCAGTGGAATATTTTCTCAAGCAGGTAAGCCTTTACTGAAGGTGCATTTTTTCTTCATGTATCCACTCAGTGAAGAATTGTCTTATCACCCATGATTTCACATTCAATCGCTACATAACATTCAATTTACTTTTAATGATGTTATTTTTCTTAAATACACATGGATTCTCTGAATGATAGACAAGAATGTTTTATTTTGTGGTGCCCACTAGCATTGCCACAAAGCAACAGAATAAGGCGGACCTTCATTGGCTTATGGTCTAGTTCAGATTTTTCTTAATTTTTTTCTTTTACTTCTAACTTTATACTTTTTTTTTTTCTATTTACTACGATCTTCCAGAAGAGGCCCATTTCATCACTGTTGAACATTGGTTGGAAACATAGCCCTCATTTTCTACAAACTCAACTTTTTGAGCACTATTATCAGTCATGTATTTAACTATATCATTGTGTATGGCCTTTGCTTTCTCATAAATTATTGCTTCAGAAATTACATCACCTGCGAGTTGTTTTTCATTGATCCAAACTTATAAGAGTTTTTCCATTTCTCCCTTATTTTTTTTTTATCTAACTCAGAGTCATATCCCTTTTCACCACATCAGCTGCTTTGATAGCCACTTTATTTTTTTTTAAATTGTAATAATAGTCAATTTTGGCATGTCAAACATGGTAGCTAGTTCACCTATACTGATACCAATTTCATGTTTAGCGATAACACCTTTTTTAATTTCAATTGTTGCTCTAACAGTTTTTCTTACTTTTAATTTCAACACTACAGTTTTTAGGACTCATAACTAATTCACTAAGTGGTTAATATAATAAATAAAATTACCAAAATAGGCACAAATTTGTAAAGTTAGCGGTGATAATCAAATGGGGTGACGAGATTTGTTCAGCACTGCATAGATGGCTCTAGAGTTCTGAGGCAAAATTTGCTTGAAAATTTTTTGTATTCCAAGTTGTTTGACTTTTTGATACTCAGATTCTGAGGTATATATATATATATTATATATATATATATTATATATATATATATATATATATATATATATATGATAATATATATATATTAATATTATATATATATATTATCCGTAATATATAATATATAATATATATATATATATATTATATATTATTTATATATTATATATATTATTATATTATATATATAATATATATATATTATTATTATATATAATATATATATATATATATTATATTAATATATATATTATATATATATATATATATATATATATATATAATATTATATACTTTATGATATATATATTATATATATATTCTCAATCCCTCCCCAAATAAAATTACTATATTATATTAATATATATATTATATATATATATAATATATATTATA
>JABUQX010001645.1:0-5000 GCA_015478945.1 Trachelipus rathkii | reverse complement strand
ATTACTTTTAAAGCAGCTGCAGCGAAACCTCACAGAATTAATCGGCAAAGCATTAACAATACTTTAGGAACTTAACTTTGACTGTCAACTTCACAACTCTCCCTTCTTCAGAGTGGAAAGTTGTACGGAAAATATATCGTGGCTCCAACAGCTCTCTACACATAGTCCTCAGTTATGAGCAGCTGTTGTTGATGCATTAGATTAGAGTTTTGCTAGTCACTCGAGCTCTTCCCGCTATCCAGAAGTTTTTTAAAAATTAAGAAATAACACTGTACCGACAGACTTTTCAACAGAAAAAGAGAAAGATAATATATACAAAGGTTTTTTACAATTAAAGAGTGTCAAACTCTATTGGCGAATAGCAAGGACGGTAACCCACACCCGGACATCATCTTTTACATAATGCTCCGACACATTCACCCATCTGCATCAGCGTTCCTACTCGATCTATATAGCAGGTTCTAGAGCAAATATTCTTTTCCATCTGTTTGGGCAACAGCTTTAGTAATTACAATTCCCAAATCTGGAAAAGATCCGAAGTTGGTGGACAACCAAGGACCAATTTCGATGAGCTGTCATGATTGCAAAATAATAAAAAAACTGGTGCAGGACGTCTTCTCCCTGTCCTGGAGAGTCCTCGAGCTTTGTCAAACTACGCAAAATTTTATTATTATGCCTCAATACTAGCACTTTCCCTCAGTGTTGGAAGCACGCATATGTCCAACCTATTCAGAAAAAAAGAAGCCGCTCTGATCCTTCTAACTATCGCCGTATAGTTCTCACTTGTATTCTATTTAATACTTTTGAAACTCTCCCCAACTCTCACTTTTAGGTCATCTATTCCGTCCTTTCTTTCGTTGGGCCAGGAGAAATTCTCGCTCGAGGCTTACTGGCGATATACTTTCCTACCTAACCGATTTATGCTTTGCCCTCTTAGAAGCTACGGGAGACTTGTGTGGTGGCTCTTTACATTTCCAAGGATTTGCCAGGTATGGCAAGCATTGCTGCTCTTCAAGCTCGCCTTTGGTTTTCTCCTTTTACTTTGCTTATTTATATCTAGCTTCATTCAAATTGCTTAATATCGGCTGTTGTTGATGGAGTGACTTCTTTTTCTTTCAATAGCGGTATTCCTTAGGTTTCTGTCTTATCTCCTAATTTATTAATACTCTATATTTAGGATCTCATCCACATCTAATCTCTATCCATTCATTATGCCGATGACTTGTAGCTTCTTTTTTCACTCATTTCAATTATGCTCCCTCTTTTACTTCTAGAATTGCTTCTCGTTTTAATCTTTCTGATTCTATTCTCGCTAATCTGGATAGAATTTCCGGGTGGGGTGATCTCAACCCTGTGAAGTTCGATTCTTTAAAAACCCAACTTTTACAAATCTCTCTCTCTCTAAGACACCTTCTATTTTTCTATTCTCTTTCTCTTCTACCTCTTTTGATGGTTAACAATATAAACATCCTTGGCTTTAACATAAACAAAAAAAAATCGTCTTGGAAACTTCACATTACAACGGTTGATAGGGCCGAAACTCTGAAAGAAACTAGGAGTTCTGTTCAGACTGCGAGACTTTTTTTCATCTTTTCAGTTACTCAAGCTATACAAGGGTCTAATCCCCCCTTGTATGGAGTACTGTTCTCATAAGCTGGGGGGGGCTCTAGTTTCACCCGGATTTTGGATATGGTCGAGTCAAATGACAAAAGGCTTATAAACTTTTCTGTATTTTCCAGTTCACTTGACCCTCTATCTATGCGGAGAGATGTTGGTGCTTTATCTCTCTTCTATAGATACCAAAACGTCAAGTGCTAGAAGGAACTTATCACTCGCTTACCACCACCTATGCGACGCCCTCGTAGCACAAGGGGTGCTGTGTCTGCACATGAGTTTTGTGTTCGATATTAGTAACTCCAGGATAGTTCGCTTGCGGTGCTTCCTTCTTTCCTGCCACCGTTGTTCTGTGGAATTCTCACCATCATCTGTGCTTCTGACTGAATTTAATCTCCGCTCACTTAAAACCTGGGCGGATTGCTCATTTGCGTACTTGCGGCGTAGATGTGAATTATTGAAGTGCGTCAACACCCCTCCAGTAAAGGATTATTAAGTATAATATATATATATTAAATATATATATATATAGTTATACTATAATAGTATATATAATATATATTATATAATATATATATATTATATATCTATATATATATATATATATATATATATACATATATATATATAGTATATATATAATATATATAGATATAATAATATACCTATATATAATATATAATATATAAATAGAATATATTATATATATGAGGTTGATTGTATAAACAAAGGAAATTACAAAGTGAGGGAATAGTATGATATGTATGTGGTTATATATATATATATTAATATATATTATATAGTATATATAGTATAATATATTATATATTTTGATATTTTCACTATATATACGTATATTATATACTATATATATATATAGTATATATATATATAATATATATTTATAATATATATATATATATAAATTATATATATATATCAATATATAGTAAGTATATATATATATATAATGAATAATAAAATAATAATAATGAATAATATAATAATAGAAATAATAATAATAAACATAAGAATAATTTCAATAATAAGAATAATAATTAATAATAATAATAAAATAATAAATGGAAAACAATAATAGATAATAATAATAATAATTAATAATAATTAATAATAATAATAATAATAATAATTAATGATATAATAGATAATATAATAATAATAAATAATAATAATAATTATAATAATAATAATAAATAAACTAAAATTCAAGTTGAGTCTCACTATATTTATACATAAAGAGAATAGAACTTTTTCTTGCCTGTTGCGCTACATCAGAAATGTAACTATAGCAAACTAAGGGCAACTAAGGGCAACTAAGGGTAACTATGGATGCAACAACCAATATAAACAATTTATATAGAAATCGTCACACACAATCTTCCGCATTTTATTTGAGCACAGCTTACAGCACCTTAACTTAACTTTATATGGATTCGGAGAAATACGATTATTTAATCGAGGATGATTCATAACACGGTTGTGTTTCATTCTTTACATATCTTTTTTTATTTATTATGTAATTATTTCATTAATTTGACTAATTTTCGCAGTATTATGTCGTCAACATTATGAAATCTTGTAGTAAAAGACAGCATAGCAACTCGCTTCTTACAATGAAATCAGTACCAGCCGGAGCAGCACGGCCAGCATCGAGATTAGAGTCGCCTCTGAAATAATATTTATTTAATAATTAATATATAAGTATGATATATATATAGTTATATATATATTATATAGAATATATATATATAATATATATTATATATATAATTTATATATATATGATATATAATATAAAATATATATAATATATGATAAGTATAATAATAATATATATATATATATATTATATATTAATAATATATATATATATATATAAATTAGTCATTATACCCGTATATATATATATATATAAAATATATATATATATATATAGATTTAATATATATATATATATATATATATTATATATATATATATACTGTATATACTATATATAAATAATATAATAAACTATATATATTATAATAAGTATAATATGAGAGAGAAAGAAAAAGCTTAAATTCATTGAGAGAGAGAATAGATAGAGAGGAGAGAGAGAGAGGAGAGAGAGAGAGAGAGAGAGAGAGAGAGAGAGAGAGAGAGGAGAGAGAGAGAAGAGAGAGAGAGGAGAGAGAGAGAGAGAAAGTTAATCTTAATTAGGATGAAATTCTAAATAAAAAAAAGTGTGGGAAAAAAAAGACTGTTAAAAAAATTAAACAATTAGCGAAGGTATAAAAAAATAAGATGAAGAAGAAATAATAAAAAAGTCTCACAAAGAAAAAAGAAGTAAAAAAGAAATGTTTATTTATGTTGTCAAGGATGAAAGTTACTTGACTTGTAAATGTTGCTAGATGGGACATATTCTTTAATGTTCATGCTAATGCCTCTAAAGGGGAATGTTAAAATGTCTTAATTGTATATATAACTTTTAATTAATACCAATGTGAAAATGTCAAAGGTAATTTGAAAAGTAACGGTAAAGTTATTACTGTAGCGTAAAATTAGGGAAAAAATGTGATTTTTTTTTTTTAAACACACATCCGACACTCGCATAATAATAAAGAAAATAATAGAAAAAGTAATTATTTTAAACTTTATTATCTAATATTATGTCTAATAAATATCTGAGTTTACAATTTGTAAGGTGAAGTTTAAAATATAAAGTTAATAACAGTTTCCCTATCACGGTGTCGAAGGACACTGATGGAGCACCTCACCAAGCCATTAATGCATATAAGAAAGAATGCTCCATTATCCCCTATGCCAGTTTTGGGTGGAGCTGAGGCTGGAGAAGAAATGATTTTTTGGGTGGAGCAGGAGGCAAAATATTTTTGGCTTGAATTGGAGCCGGAAAAAAAAAATATATCATAAAATAAAAGGATTCGGAGCCGGAGCCGGAGCCGGAGCCGGAGCCGGAGCCGGAGCCGGAGCTGGAGCCGGAGCCGGAGCCGGAGGCAGAGCAGATTATTTTAAAATGATGGAACAAAAGAGAGAGAGAGAGAGAGAGAGAGAGAGAAGAGAGAGAGAGAGAGAAGAGAGAGATGAGAGAGAGAGAGAGAGAGCAGAGAGAGAGAAGGAAGAAGAGAGAGAGAGGGAGAAGATCAACAGTCAATATTCACCGGCCCCGCAGCTTTGTATTCCGCACACGTCTCCTGAAATCTTCTTTTCGAAGTCTTCTTTGGTGAAACTGCGCGGAACACGTTTTCATAAAAAGTTCGAAAAAAGAGCTTTGAAACGTGGTTCATTTTGAATTAAATTAATATGTTAAAGTTTATTTATTTAATTATTTATTTATTTATTTATTTATTTAATTATTATTATTA
>JABUQX010001643.1:32500-48097 GCA_015478945.1 Trachelipus rathkii | reverse complement strand
GTACAATTTTACAAACTGGCTTATAATTATTAATAAAATCATACGAATATAACGTAATAAGGGTTAATAAATTACAAATTAAAAGGAGGAAAAGAAGTTTGAAGATTTAGCAGAAATATGGATACTGAAAAGCAGGATGATTTAGAGTTAAATAAAAGAAAACAGATATAGTTACCGAACAACCAGCCTCCAATGCTAGTTGACTTTTTCTCAAGAAGATCGGTGAATTAGAATGATGGTTTTACAGTACTTTCTTGCATCAACTCGAGAAGCAAAGTTATTAAAAGATGAAATTTTATATATAGTAGAGTATGGATTTAAAGAAGGGAAAGGAACATGATTGCATGAAATAGATTTCCCCAGTATTAAGAATGGTCCAAAAAAAGAGTTGTTAGTATACACCAAATATTCCCCAGCTGGGGAAAAATGAAGTTTAAAATTAAAAAAGAGGACAAATAGAATTATTATAAAAATGTAAGCATAGGAAAAGTGTTGTCATAAAACTGTCTCAAGAAATTCGGCGATATGGAGGGAATGATAGTTAGATATGTATAAGTAGAATGACCAAATATTATTCCAAGAAGAAAGAAATAAATTGATTAAAAGAAGAGTGAGTTAACTGAAACTACAGTAGTAAACGAATTACTCGCAAATCGAAGGAACAACTGAAGATTTATATGAGATATCGAGAGAACCACCCATGCACAGTGAGAAATCATCAGCTAGAGATTGAGTGAATGAGGTCCCAAATTATCACCTTATAGGCCGAATTACAAGGAAAAATTTCTCTTTTGCGGTAAAGTAGGGAATTGTATAAATTAAAGTTCTGAATGTTAGTCCAGTAAAGAAGTAATATATGTTTTTAGCACATACGTGTGCATAAGAATAGCCTCTACTATAGAGGAATGATATTAATTGATGTGAAAATTCGCTCCGTGCAAATACCATACTTGAGTGTATCACAGGCAGATAAGAAGATTCTAAACTAATCGCACATAATGAATGTACACCCTAGATGTTTCGAGTTGTAATATGTACCATGGTTGAAATTGTGTGCATTGATGTAGCAATGACTAGAAATTGTTTTGTCTAATAGAATCCACACTCGACAGGTATATAAACGTAGCACTATAATTAGTATACCTGAGTTTGTAAAGTAAACATTAAAAGAGAGAGTCAGTATGAGAAATTAATAGTTGGTGAAAAAGCGAGGTACAATTAACTTTATCCTTATGAGATTTATAATAATGAGTGCCTAATAAAATATTATATAATACATCGGGTAAGATAATAAACTTATATAATGATAAAACCAAGAAAGAATATGTCATATATTATTATATTATATATAACTTTACATAATAAATGAGTTTATAGTTGTATAAGTAGTTACTAGTGTATAAGTAGTATGTGTTATATATATATATAGATAAATATATAATTATGTATAGATATATGAGAATTAGGTTATTAATTTCAAGAGTTAATTTAGTGAGATAAATATAACGATATAGTGGTAGTTGACATGTTAGAAATAGAGTATGATATCAAATATGGGGTAGTGGCGGAGTATGTGATAGTACTATATACTGAGTAGTATATAATATATTAGTAGATATATACTATATAATATATAATACCTATATAATTATCGTATATAATAGTATATATGATATAATACTATTATTGTTACGATTATATAATAGTATATATGAGATATATATACGTAGTATATATATAGGTAGTTAAGATGTTATAAGTAATAATACTACTAGGATTATTTCATATACTATATATATCTATATAAACTATATATTGTAGTTACTAGTTAATATATATATGAGTACAGATCGTCGAGTTGGCGCAGTGGCTAAGTGGTGCCGTTTGCACGCTGTAGGTTGATCCGAGTCCTGCGGTCGAATGATCGGGATTTGGAACTTTCGACTTAGTCACGCAGGAACGGACACGAAAATCGCCGTGTGTAGGAGATTGTTCTGTAATTCATGTACAGTTTACGGGCACTGTGTATGAATACAATGAACTCAATCCCTCATCCGTCAGCATCATTCCATAGACACATACAACTGGATATATCAACCTTTCAATACACATACAGGACACTACGAGTTCCCCCTATATCGCGCGATCACCAAGCGGAGTAGTACTGTGGTCCAGGCCTAGCCGATGACACCCCCCACTGATTAACTGAAATATCTTGACTTGAGTTCAACTGAGCTGGCGATTCTAGCCTAATACACCCATGAGATAAACTTGTGCTACCTTTCCACTGTTAATAAGCGAGCACCACTGTACGGAATGGCATACATTAGCCACCTGCACAGCTCCCGATTCCCAGGATTTCCTTTCCCGAGCTTTTATGGGAATGAGAAACGATAAGAAACCTTGTTAACCATGATTGCGCCCCGATTCTCTCTCAAAAAGTATTGAATAAATAAAATAATATAAAAACAAATGAAAAATAAATTATAGTGAGGTCAAGGTAAGGTAATTAATTCATATATAAGCCGAGATAGTACATAGTATCACTAATAGTAAGTATTTATATATGATTAGGGATAACTATATGTATAGTTATAAAAATTTTGAAATTGGAAGAAAGGGCTGGAAAAAAACGAAACTCTAAGTTATTTTGTGGCTAGTAAGAAAGAAGATTTATATAGACGAAAAAAGTGCCAACCTAAAAAATGTTCCCAAGAAATAAAAAACTATTATTCATCGACCAAAAGGGCGAACAAGATCACCAGAAACTATCGTTTGCACAATTCCTTAGGACGTTAATTGAATTGTTATAAGAATATTATTATTATTTATCAACCCATATCTTACTTTTGCCTGATCGCCTACTCTAACGGCATGATCTCATGTGTCTCTAATTTAGTCAGACCAAATTTAAAGATATATGTTAGTATTATGAAGTATTGATGGTACGGCCAATATTAACACAGTTAGTGGGTTGTATATATAATGGTAAGTATAGATATACAAATTTACTCAGATATCCAGTGGCGTAATATATATTGAGTTAGTATATTACTTAAACTATACTATTAATTATCTAATCTTAGCTTATAAAGAAAATATTTGATTAGAGATAGTATAAAGAGTGAAGATGTTAGAATATAGTAAGAAGGTAAAGTATAAGAGATGGTAGCATACTATCAAAGTAGATAATAATGTAAAAAGGTACCTTATCGCAGTAGATACCTCATTTATAGAGCGTGAAGAACCGGATTAAAGAGATAATAGAAAGATATAATGTGGAATAGATCCCTTAAATCTCGATCATAGGTAAGACATATACGATACCGTGTTCTCAACGTTTACTACAAAACCCAATATAACTTTGGCCAGCCCCCTCCAGTGAACAAATACCACATAACCACTATCGACTTACTATACGAGCACTGATGATTATCGATGCAATTCATAGAGACCTAAGTCGTTATTGAAAATATGAGCCAACGAGCGAAATGCTTAACTAAAATGTCGCTCAGGCCTCACTGCCCACGCCAATAGAATGTTACACTCTGTGTTAGGGCACAACTATTTTTGATTATAACTAGCCCACACCCATTTAACTGAAGGCACAGACTCACCAACTGATACGTCCCGTGAAAAGCACTCCTTTTACCGAACGAGTGAGAACAACGGGTATGAGCCGAAAGGTGTCAATATGGGCCTAATATGATACGGAAATAAAAGATGAACAATTCAAGTACAAATATTAATGTGCTTACAATCAATTATGATACTTACAACGTGCCCCATCAATCTCAACCATTAGTCTTTAGTCGCGGCAAAAAACATATAATAGGACCCTCGAGTGTGAGGACCTAATAAGTCTATTAAGATGCTAGAATGAATAGAACTAGCTTGAATATCTAGAGGCATACATATGAGATAAGATATCAAACGCAGTCTCGTCTTGATGTCACTATAGATAGCCCATGCACAGGAAAACTTAAACCTTGGATTAAATTGTTAAAAGACTGTTGAATAACAATAATTATATATGAACACATGTACTGATCTTTACAATATTAGCGTTTATGCATTACAAATCTCTCCATTAATCTAACATATAGAGCTTAGGTCGCTTAGGATGCTCGTAAGGGCATATCTGCCCGCCATAACATATTAGCGACACAACTGACCAACACTGTGATAGGAAACACCTTTCAGCTACGTACAAAATATACCGCATGTATTTTTCAACTGAAGTAATCGGACATTTCAATTACTAACGAGCGTATAGCATATCGTATTAGGTTAATTAGTAGTCATCGAGAGCTAAATACGCTTATATGATAAATTTATATAATACATATAATGCTGATATACTAATATATAATAGGTAATATATATATTAATACTATTATATATAATATTATATGTTCGGATGGAAAAATTTGTCCCAAACAAGCTCCTAAGTTTTATAAATCCATGAACATGTAGTCGGATGTCCTTAGATATCCGCATACATGCGCACTGCAATATTAAATAGAACCTTAATATACTCAAATGACCAAGATATACATAGAAGTATATACTAATCGTCCTATTATCCAAGGTATAACCTATAATAGCATGACGTAATATATAGTACTAATATTAACTGATCATCAGTAATATAGTAAGGTACAAGTGTATCTATTCTAAATATAGACTTATTCAAAAGTAAAGTAATATATATATATATAAGATTCACATATATATATATCTATAATATATACCCACCTCGACTACGTATATATATAACCGATAATAGTGTACTAGATATAATTTAAGTGCTTTAAAAAATAATAATATCCAATACAAAGAGATGCTCATTCCATTAAATTTAAGAGTAATGATTTCGCCCATAAATATGTTATATATAAGTAGTAATATAGATATTTGAAATGATTCGAATTAATATATATATAATATAAAATACAAAAGGTCATTTTTAATAGTCTAATAAAAAATATATAGTGGACCTGCAATTAAGATTTTGGCAAGGAGATATTAACAATATATTTATCTTGAAAATGTAAATGATTCTAAACAATACAGAAAAGGCGTTAAACGACTTTTTTCAGTGTATTACAAGACGAAGATGCGAAGTAATGATGAACAGTCACTGAAAATATATACAGGTAAATGTGAATGTTAACTTAAATGCAAAGAGTTGCCTCATAAAGTCCCTTAAGAAAGTCAACTAAAAATGCTTTTATTTATCAAATAAAAAAAAGTGAGAAAACTTTGACAGCATATAAACCCATAAATAAAGGTGTCTTTATTAATTAACGAATATTAAATCGGTATTAAGACGTTTGGTTATCTCACTTTAACTTGCTCATATTTATTAACAGTTTACCATATTTCAAAGTGATAATAAACAATTTCACAATAATGGATTTTATTACGTGCCAATAAAAATTTTTTATGCAACACTGCGTACGACAAAAATGACAACTTTGCAAATCGCATTTATACAAGTACGACGCTATTGACAAATGTAACAAAGTCAAATTAATATTGTACCCCCAAAGTAAAACCACGACATTACTTTAAAAACACAGCTCTTAAACAATTACCATTAGTCTTTACAGATAAAAATAACGGCAATATTTCCACATCTGAAAATAATCACCATATTAAACAATTAAAATATACATAAACCTTACCTTTAGATAAATTAAAGTGAAAAAATGAAAGCCTAACGAAGGATTCGAGCTGCGGGAGATCCAACACAATCAATGGAATACACAAAAAATAGCATACTACACAGAATAATAAAATTGATCATGGATAATTGGCGATCAAGAAAAGCTACCAACTGTATGACACCTCGAATTAGAACAACGAATGAAAGCGAAAAGATCAAAAATATATTCACATTTGTGACTAAATAGTAAATATGGAATGCTCAGTAATTTAGATTACCTTCGCCATCCTAATTACGAAGATTCTTAACGAAATAATAAATACACAAATATTTGAGATATGTAGATATTATTATCAATTAATGCCTCAGTAAAGAACAGAATTATTATATGAAAATCATTTAGAACAGAAGGCGAGAAAAAAATTGGAAATAAATTTTACTACTGTGGTACAACTCGAACTTCTGTTCACTCAAGAAATAGACGCCAATTCTTTTAATAATCAAAATATAAAAAGGGATAAAATAAAATAAATAAAACAGTTCGTTGCGGCGCGCATACACAAATTTTGAAAAACTTAATTGAATTTTTTATTTCAAATATCAAATGAGTTTTATTTAACTTATATTAATATTAAACATTCAAATTGACTTTAGGTTAATAATGCGTAGTTATCGCTTAGCAACTGCAACTTTTAGAAAATATAAATAATAATAAACTAATAATATATAACCTAATTATACATAATAATGAATTAAATAACTCAAAATAATAAAATAAAAGATATAAGTAAAATAATAACCATAAAAATCAGCCATAATAATGAATAAATGAGAATAATAATAATACTTCATTCAATTCAACACTTTTGCGTGCAACGAATCGACCAGCTAATGATGAATATCAGGTCTTTGGCAAAGAGTAATATAAGGTACTTAAAAAAAAGGTAGAGTTTCTATTGTTTGCTGCTCACGTTACCTCATTGAATTACAAACATTTTGACAATAATTTAACTGGACACCAATTTACAGACACGGATACATCAGAATAGATATATATAAAATGAGATAGAGTTATTTTCATTATAATGCATTTGCATCAGCAAGCAAAGCTATAACTATTGGAAAAATGAATGTGGTAGAGCTTGGCACAAAGATTCATAAGTTTATGTACTATACACTGTCTATATTTAGCGATGCCTTTAGGTCTAAGCCAACCAATTACTGAAAGCACAATACTTGGTAAATCTTCTAGCTTTATCCACTGTCCATAGAGCTTAAAACATTGGTTTCAATTTACTGCAGTGCATTCGGCATTCTTCAGTTAGAATAATCTCTTCCAGATGTGCATTGACCCATAGGGAAATGTATCTTCGGAGCGGCTCATACGATCTGCTATGAAGAGTTATAAGTCAAGGGCTAAATGACTGTAGTAGCTACTATCCCACATCTATGTATAGATGAGTTATTTGTTAATATGTAGAAATCTGCTATACATCCTCTTTGCCTAGAGCAATATGGTTTCAGATTATAAGTCTATAAACCCACACGCAACCACCACTCATTCATTCTATTATTTCCTCATACACTTCTATCTATAGTCATGAGCCGTCAGCGGTTGTACTAATGGTCGATGACAGAGATAGAGGCGGAAGAGATAAACTCCTTCCCGAGATGGCTATGGCTCGAATGTTTCTAAACGTCCGATGACCCTAGTAAGACGATACGGCTAATGCCTCTTTCGTGACAAAAAGCCATTGGATTAGATACCTAACTGTGGGTTGTTAGTACAGACACTTTTTATATCTCAACCGTACAACGATCCGAGGCAATGAGAATTCCTCAACGAAATTCTTCTGAAAATGTACACCAAAAAGGATGCTTTAACTCAGTATATCCCAGTGAGAGTACTCAGATGCAATCCACTTGAAGCGTGAACGTCTTCTCCAACTCTGGCATCTTCAATATGGGCTTCGAGCTCAAAGCTTCTTTCAACTTCTCAAATGCCTGTTGATGTTTGGATTCCCACCTAATCTTCGTTGGCTCACCTTTCTTTGTTAAGTCGGTCAGTGGCGCTGCAATCTGTGCATAATTTTTCACAAAATCTTGGTAGTAACCAGTGAGCCCTAAGAAAGACCTTATTTGCTTCTTATTCTTAGGTGGCTCTGTTTTCTTAATTTTGATTACATTATCCTCATGTAATCCTTTAGTGCCATTGAGAATAAAATGACCCAAAAACTCAACACTCAACGAGGCGAACTCGCACTTCGTCGGTCTGATGGTGAATCCCTCTTCTTGAAGTCTTTGAAGAACAGTCTCAATCGTGATCGTATGCTCGCGCCAGGTCTGGGAATGGACGATGATATCGTCGATATAAAAGTCGACATCGTTGATTCCATCCAGAATCCTGCGCATTGACCTTACAAGCGTTGCTCCGGCATTAACCATACCGAATGGTAGCTTGAGGTAATGGAAATGTCCGTCTTCGGTTGAAAAACCGGTTTTGTAGCAATCCTCAGGCTTTATTTTTATCTGCCAGTAGCCCTTGGCTAAGTCAAATTTTGTATAAAACTTGTCCTTTGCAAACTTGGTAAATAAAGTCTGAGTTGTAGTCATGGGCTCAGGATCGAAGACCGTGATCCTATTCAAGGCCCTGTAGTCTGAACATACTCTTTTACTCCCGTCCTTTTTCTGGACAACGACAACTGGTGCTGAATATGGCGACGTGGAGGGAACGATGATGCCCATTCTTATCATCTTATCCGTTTCCTTCTTCAGCTCCGTCCGCGTCGTAAAAGGTAACTTGTACGGCTTCAGCCTGATGGGGGTGTCATCAATAAGGTCTATCGCATGATAGTGATTCTTTGCGGTGCCAGGCACATCTGTAAAGATTCCTTCATGCTTCTCTAAGATCTCCATCAGCTCTCTCCTCATAGCATCGGTTATGTCTGTACTGATCTTAGTGTCAGACAATCTCTCCTTCTGTACCATTGTGGGATCCATTTCCACTAGAGTGATGTTTTCTTCGTTCTCAGTGTCAAGGATCACTGCCGAAGCACCTATATTCCCTTGATGTTGACCCATCTCTTCTTCCTCTTCTTCACTCTCCTCTCTCACAATATACTTCTTCAGCAGATTGATGTGATAGGTCTTAATCACATCGCCCACTTGGATCTTGTAATTGTCCTTACCATACAACTCCACCACTGTGTATGGCCCGCCCCATCTCATCAACATCTTGTTGCTTGAAGTCGGTAGGAGAACAAGAGCTAAATCTCCTACTTTCAGTTTTCTGGTCTTCGCACCTTTGTCATAATATCTTTTCTGGGAAATTTGGGCCTTAGCTAAATTCTCTCTAGCCAACTTTAGAGTTTCGTTTAGCCTTTCTTGCAAGTCAAAAACATACCTATATGTTGACCTTGCCTCTTCAGGATTGATATCCCCTGCCCAAATTTCATGTAAAATTTGCATCGGACCTCTCACAGTCCTTCCATACAAGAGCTCGAATGGGGAGAATCCTGTGGAATCCTATGGAGCCTCCCTGTATGCAAATAGTAGTGGCTCTATGAACTTATGCCACTTCCTCACTTGTTCACTGCATATTCTCTTGAGCATTCTCTTTAGGGTACCGTTAAACTTTTCAGTGAGGCCTTGACTCATTGGGTGGTAAATGCTGGAAAACTTCTGCTTGATGTTAAGCATTTGTTACAATTCCCTCATTAGATCAGATTGTAAAATTGACGACCATTGGTCACTGAGGATTCCTTTGCACTCCCAACCTTTCATGAAAATTCGATACCAGCTTTCTGTCAAACCTTGCCTGGGCATAATGCTCTTTAGAGGTACAGCTTCAGGATAGCGCGTGGCATCCACAAATGCTAGGACATACTGATGCCCTTCTGAAATGGTGGTGAGATTGGTGCCGATCAGGTCGATAAACACTCTTTGAAATGCTTTCAGTGATGCAGCGGGACATAAGAGGAGTATTTTTCACTGGAGCCTTTCGGGCACGGTTCTCTGGCTATATCACACGAGTAACAGTGTTTAGTTACGTCCAAATATATGCGGCCAGAAGAACTGTTGGGTAATTTTACCCATGGTCTTCTTTACCCCCTGATGACCGTCGAAGACTTCATCGTGTGCCACCTTCATAACTCTGCTTCTGTACTCTTTCGGTACAACCAAAGTAAACCTTTCCTGTTGGTTTTCCATAACTCTTTTGAATAATACACCATTCTTTACTATATACTTGTTTTCACCTTTTTCCACTGACCTCCATAACCATCATCTTCCTGTTTACTTTTAAAAGTCTCCCGATCGTTAATAAGTTCTTGCACTTCATCACCATGGGTTATCTCCCCTTCACCCACAGCTACAACACCCTTCTCTCCGGAACTTTGTGTGTGATCGACTGTATCACCTCTCACCATCTCATCATCTTCGTAAGTACGATCTGTTTCTTCAGACCACTTTGTACTTTCTACCATTGATGTCACCTGGACATCCGTTATTCTTGTGTCTTCTTCAACGTCTATTAGTAGATCAGTAGGGACTTCAACTTCATCTTTTCCTGTAACTTCTTCGTTCTCAGGTGAACATTTGGACTCAATCATCACCTTTAGTGATGACTCTGCGGTTGGCTCGACATCTTTATCATTGATGTCAAAAGATTGTGGCATTGACGGTTTCCCTCTGTAAGACTCTTCCACCTCCAAACTCGCCATTCCAAAACTATGATTTGTTTGATCAGATTCTTCTTGCGAATCTTCCTCAGCGTTCTCAGCGATGGGACCAGCATACTTCTACTGTTATGCCCGACCTCTACTTTACGAGCCCTCGCACACGGTCCGGACTCCCATGCAGATTATGGCTTGACCGATGGCGATGATGCTCCTTAACATCCCAATTGACCAAATCATATACGACTTCCGGCAGCACTGCTGCGGTTGTCCTACCCACGTAATAAGGGGTATCCACATCGATACTTGCGAGAGGAGCTTCAATCACCGTACCGTCCAGCAATCTTATTTTCATGTTGTCTCCAACATAACACCTTTTCGGTACAAACTTTTCTCGCACAACCACTATGTTACACCCGGGTATCTCGGAGGTTTTGACATTGATAGCCATTCACCGTCGCCATACTACAGGTAGTGTTGACGTTCGTCATTTCACCTTCTCTATCTCATCAGGAGGTGCTGCTCGTACGTGTGCTGAGCAATTCAGGACCTTTGTGCCCGCGGTCAGAGAGTCGACGCGTCGCCGTGCCTCTTTTGCTTCTTCCTTGTCTTACCTAATTATTTTGTCCTCTGGTATCTACTGTTTTGAAATAAGGAGAGCTCGACAGTCTCTTCGAGATGCCCTCTCCTTTGACACGTTAAAAGCACGTGATCAGCCTCTCTCGGCTCACTGCTACTGCGACGATAGTTCTGTCTGTCGCCGCTCTCCACTTTCGATTCCTGCTTTCATTGTTAAGATCGCTCTTGATGCTATGTTGGTATGCTACGTTTATGTTACCATTCGTGGAGTAACGCATTGCGGCCTTTTGATCTAAAATTGATTTTTATGTTTGCTCTTTATCAATTGATTGTGACTTCGCGTATTGTGACTACTACTGCGAACTTTTAACGATGCGCTTCGCATATATCCTTCTGAACTAGTTATTATCTCTTCTGGGCGCTGTGCTTCTTTGTGTCCCTTAGGTAGGTTGACGAGTGCCTTTGAACAGGTATTCGATTAATAACTTATCCACTGAGAAAAACCTCAATAAGTATCAATCGTGTGCAGTGTTACGTCTGGCTGCTGTTATCCACTTTTTAAGGGCTTCATAATTCTCTGTAAATACACCCTAGGATTATCATCTTCCGTAGGAGTTATAGTTTTATATTTCGTACAGTACCCACTTTCCGTGAGTCCGTACCTCTCCAATAAAGCCTTTTCAGACCTTCATAGTTCTTCAACTCTTCAACAGTCATGTTATTGAACACACTGACAGCTTTACTTGTTAGGAAACATCCTAAAACAAACGCTCGCTTTTCCACAGGGATGTCGTTCGCCTCTGCTTGCTTCTCAAACATTAACAGATATTCTTCTATATCGTTTTTCTTTTCATCGAAGAATGGAAGCTTCAACTTCGGGTACTTATTAGCATAGGAAGTGTATGGGCTGCTCTGAGCGCCCTCTTGCGATGCTACTTGCTGCGTCATGTTGACGTATGTTTTCTTTCAGCCATTCAAGCTCATTCTGAAGCATTCTTTCTTCCGCCTCTCTTGCATCTTTCTCTGCCTCTAATTTAGCCTTTTCTCTTCGCTCCTCTGCTTCGAGTTTGGCTTTCACTACTTCAGCTTCAACTTCAAGCTTAGCTTTCTCTCTTCGCTCCTCTGCTTCGATTTTAGCTTTTTCTACTTCAGCTTCAAGCTTAGCTTTCTCTCTTCGCTCTTCTGCCTCAAGCTTAGCTTTCTCCCTTTCATCTTCACGCGCTAACCTTTTCTCCTCTAAAGCAGCAGCTAATTTTTGTTGTTCGAGCGCAGCTTCTTGAGCCGCTCGGTCTTTTACTAAAGCAGCGATTTCCTTCACACCTAAACCCCCTGATTTACACGACTCTATAAACTCAGCATTAGACGAAGCCATAGTTATAATCGTTATAATCAAAACAAATTACAAAATATATTGTTCGCTAACAAAGTCACTTTACAACGCACAAATCACAATCCCGTTTTCTACCAAAATTTTAAAATTTGGCTCCTAATGATAACGCATGAAAACAACTTTCTAACCAGAAAATTACAAATGTATATATATATATATATATATATATATATATATATATTTATCTATAGAATCTGTAGTAATATATAATATAATATATTATAATAAATAATATATATATAATATATACAATATATATATTATATATATATATATATATATATATATATATATATATATATATATATATATATATAATATATATATTATATATATATATATATAGTATATATATAGTATATATATATATATATATATATATATATATTATATATATACTATATATATATAATTATATAGTATATAAATATATATATATTAAATATATATAATAATATATAATATTTATAAAATATATAATATATATAATATATATATATATATATATATATATATATATATATATATATATATATACTAGTTTAAAGAATCTGTAGTAAAATTTCACAAAATCTTGCGGGAAAGTAGTATTTTCGGTGCAGAACCCAAAATAGGTAAAATCGGGTACTTCCGAAAATGACTACTTTACTTCGCTCAACTTTGTAAATTTTACTGCCTATCTAAACAATATTAATAAATATAATATATAAATATTTTTATATATATATATATATATTTATAAAAGCATAAAATATAAATTACTAAATTTATTCCAGTGTTTCTCTGTTTCCAAACGACAGGTATTGTTGCAATAGCAGTTTGCTATTTCACCAATACTCAAGAAAAATCATATACGTTTAACTTCAATAAACAAATAGTCCAAACGACTATATTGACAGTTAAATAATAAAAAAACACAATACCAACATATATCATATATCAACAATTGGGATATTAGTTGCAACACTTGAACATTAGTTCTGGCACAGGTCTTAGCAAAATTACAAATGAATGACCTTGTGCTCAAATATTCAACAAAATAGCTAAAATAACTTTACTACAAGCAATTCATTGATAAAGAAATAATGACTGAAAGGTTATAATATAAGATCCCGAGACAGGAATACCCAAATTTATAATGTAGTGCGATTGGTTAGAAAGATATTAAATTATCTGTCATAAACTTACTCTTCCAACGTAATAAAACAATCCTTAGGCAGAGGCCCCGTGACAATCCAAATCAACTAACACCTGTTTATGATCTCAAACCTGTATTGCTAGCAGTATCAGGTCCTCCTGTTAACATGACGTTACCGGCCTGCTGCAATATTATAATGCAATTTTTATACTTAACAACTCACCAACTTATTCCCCGTGAAGACCATCAGTGACAACAACCGGTTTCGACGAGTTCCTTTGCCTTATGTGGGAAAACAATTCGAGTCAATATATTTCTTATCAATGAATAAACCTGTTAATGATCAAACTTGTTGATCATGAAAAACCAATGTCTTTAAGACTTAAAATAATAACTACTTGAAAATTTTGAATAAATGAGAAAGTAAAACACGTTTGGAAAATACTCAAGGAAACTACTGGGATAATTAAATTTAAAATACTTTTAATAAGAAAATAAATGAAAATGTACTGATCTTACAAACTAGGTTTTATAAATCCATGAATATAGTCGGATGTCCGTAGATATCCGCATACATGCGCACTGCAAATATAGAACCTCAGTACTATTATATACCATATATATAAATATATATATATATATATATATATATATATATATAGTATATATAGATATATATATATATAATATATATAATATTTATAATATATATATATATATATATATATATTTCGAAAAGTCAACAGTTTTTATAAATTCCATGTACATGTATCCGGATGTCCGTAGATATCCGCATACATGCGCACTGCAAATAGTAGAACCTTAATACTAGAATACCATGTATATATATATATAGTATATATATATATATATATATATTATATATATATATACTATATATATATAATATATATATATATATATATAATATATATAATATATATCTATGCTTTAAAAATAATAATATCATACAAAATGCTATCTATCATTAATTTTAATAAATTGTCGCCCATGAAATATGTACTATATTAAAAATATAGATATTATGTTCAATAAGTATATAAATAAAAATATACAAAAAAATATATGAGACTGATTGAGTTTGGCAAGAAATTAAATATATACTTGAAAAATCCAAGATGATTCTAACATATTACAACAAGGCGTCGATTTTCAGTTGTACAAGGACAATGCAGTATCAGCTACATATAACAGCTGTTTACTTAATGCAAAGAGTTTGCCTATTAGTATTTAAAACAAATCTTTTTTACAAATAAAAAAAATTGAGACTTTGACAATTAACCATATGTTAAATTAACAAATATTAAATCGTTAAACGTTTTATATTTATTGGCACAATATAATATTTACCATACTTCGAGAAATAAATTTCAATAATACATAACCTTACCTGCCAATAAAATTTAGCAACACTGCGGACACAATGCACTTGCAAATCGCATTTACAGACGACGCTTTGAAATAACAAAGCAAATAATATTTACACAATAAACACAATTACTTTAAAAACACAGCTTTAAATACCATTAGCTTTACAATAAAATAACCAGCAATATTTTCCACATTGAAAATTATATCACCATATTATATTTAAATACATATACCTTTACTTTGTAATTAAATAAAAAAAAACAAGACACTGCATGGATACAAAAAATATGCATACTACACAAATAATAAATTGATCGGATAAGGCATCAAGAGCTACCAACTGTATACACCTCGATTAACAACGAATGAAAGCGAAAAGATCAAAAATATTCACATTTTTACTATTTATATGAATCTCAGTAATTTAGATTACCCTTGCTCATCCAATCATAATTCTTAAAATAATAAATAAAATGATGTATTATTTATCAATTAGATTCAGTGAAGACAGAATAATACTAAACATTTAGAAAAACGCATAAATTATATTTCTGTACAATCGAAAACTGTCGTTCTCAAGAAAATAACAATCCTTTAGAAACAAAATATAAAAGCTTAAAAAATTTAAACATTGTGCGTAACACCACCTTAGTAAAATTATTGAATTTTATTCAATAAATATTTATTTATATAATATATAGTTTTAAATTTGCAATATATATAATAATGCGTAGTATCCTTACAACTGCTT
>JABUQX010001643.1:0-27500 GCA_015478945.1 Trachelipus rathkii | reverse complement strand
TGAAGGTAGCACAGCGTAACCCTGCTGTATTATCATCATATACTACTATATTTAATAATATATATATATATAATATAATAATATATACTATATAATATATATATTATATATATATATAATATATTATATATATATATAAATAAATATTATATCATATATATATAATATATTAATAGAATCTTATATAGTATATAAATATAATTAATATATATTATAATATGATATTTAATATTATATAATAATATATATTATATATATATATAATATATACTATATATATATATAGATATATAATATATATATATTATATATAGATATATATATATAGTACAAAAGTTATATATATAACTATATATATATAATTATAATATACTATATATATATATTATATATATTATATATAATATATATATATGTTAATATTAGTATTATATATTATATTATATATATATATAATATGAATATATATATATATGATGTTTAGAGTGTTGTCGAGTGTGGAAGCAGTGGAAACCAGAGTGGATACGAAAAAGAGAAGGGTCAGAAGAGAGATTTTAAAGAGGAAGGAAAGTCAGAAATTATTTATTGGAAAGAAAAACGAAATCTACTTGAGAAGTGGTCTGACTATCTTTTCAGGAGAGAGAATGTTTTTGATTCGAATTAACTCTATCTTCTCAAAAGTAAAAAAAATATTTTTGAGATTCTGGATTTCTAACATTGCAAAATTTTATGCATTTAAATTAAATTAATTTTATTTGAATCTGGGATTGAGGAGCTACAAAATTTTTTAACGCTCATTTCTTGGATAATTTTGGTATTAACAACAAATATAATTAAAAAGAAATTGAAAATATTAATTAATTAAATTGTAGCAGGTGAGGCTGCTTTTCTCTTGAAGAAGATGAGTCATATGAAGAAATTTTTTTTTCAAAATTATCTTCCCCCTTCTACCATATTTCACATTTCGTGAATGGTGGTGATAATTGTAAATAATTGTTATCACCGTCACCACCTTGCAGACATGCAGGAAATGGTATATATTATAGTATTATATATATATATATATTATATATATATATAATATATATATATATAATATATATATATATATATATACCTATAGTTCATATATATATAGTATTAGTATATATAGGTCTTTATGAGAACCAATGGCTTATTAACTACAAATTAGTCATCGCGAAGGTTCTGTGAATGCTATCTCAGAATGCAGGGGAGGGCAAAGTGCATCCACCATTACGGTATTCGTCAAATTGATGAGAAAAAAAAAACTGTCATGGCGTCCAAATTCGCTCTTCAAACTTTACGTAGATACATCAAACTTTAAAACTGAAATAAATTGCCTAAGCTTACACATTTTATCAAGACTTGGTGGGAAGCCAGAAAAAAGTACTATATCCTATTTCGGTTTAACTTTTGCTAATATTAATTAAATTATATTGAAAATCACCATTACAAAGAAAGTTTGGTGTTCTTTTTCTGTTTCATAAAATTAGGATCATAAAATGCATTTTCCAGTTTACAACCTATACAAATGCTTAATTTTATTTGCCCCCTGGTTTATAAGTAGACCTATTATAAATATATATATATATAATATTATATATATATAATATATATATATAATTATACTATATAATTATATGTATATATATCATATTATATATATATATAATATATCAATATATTAATATATATTATATTATATATATATATATATTATATATAGATATAATTTATATATATATAATACTACATATTACAGTATATACTATATATTATAATATATATATTATTATATATATAATATATATATAATATATTATATAATATATATATATATTATATATACTGAATATATATATTATATATATATATATTATATATAATATATATAGTATTATATATATAGTATATATATATATATAATAACTATATATATAGATATATATAATATATATGTATAATATAAATATATATATCATTATATATATATATATATTATATATTATTATATTATATTTATATATATATAAATATATATATATATATATATATATATATATATAATATATTATACTAATATATAATAGTATATATAGTGTCAGCGTTTTCGATTAGCTGATCATTATATATCTTAAAAACTATTAATGCTGCAGTAAAAAGGAATAACATTTTGGAATCAGCGTAAAATTTAAGTTATGAAAATGTTAAAAAAAACGGTTTTAAAAAAAAAGCGAATAAATTCTTAGCTTATGAAAACACTTTGACAACAATAAAAAAAATGCCCTCGTTGCATACCCATACGAACCTTCAATTAGTAATTTTAAACTTATATAATTACGAAACCTTACGTTGGCTTTTAATGTTTGGTGTGTTTTAAAACTAAAGACCCCGTTCAATGAACTGTTTTAGAGATGCCAGGTGTTGTGGGATAGAATTTTAAATAACATCATTAATATATTAATTATATTTATTACTCATTATTTCATTATTATACTTATTATAAGAATTTTTAGAACTAAATTTTACGCTGATCAAAAATATCCTTTTGCTACTGTAGCAGTTAATAGTTTTTTAAAGATACATTGACAGCTAATCGAAACGATGAGGGTCCACTATATAAGCATATTATACAATATAGATATATATAGTATATATACATATAATATATATTAATATATATATATATTACTAATATATACTTATATATAATAGAAGTGATATCATAATGCCACAATACATATAGTTGCCTCTTATGTGTTAAAATTTAAAAGAAATAATTTTCTGAATGGTTAGCGATAAAATTGTATTTTCGATATAAATGGAAATATTTATAAAGAAAACGTTTCAATATATATATATTATATTATAATATATACTATATATATAAATATATCATATAAATATATATATATATATATATAACATATATACTACAGTAATATATTAGTATATATATATATATTATATATATATATATATATATATATATAGATAATATATAAGATATATATTGTATATATATATATATATTATTATAATAATATATATATATAGTATATATAATATATATACGATATATATATATATACTATATTATATATACTATATAGATATATCATATATATATAATAAATATATATATATATATATAAATATTATTATATTATATATATATATATAATATATATATATATATATATGAATATATATATATATATATATATATAGTATATATATATTATATAATTAAGATATATTATATATATATAACGTATATACTATATATATATATATATATATATATACTTAATATATATATATATATATCATTAATAGATATATAATATATATATATATTAATATATACATTATATATATAATAATATATATATATAGTATAGTATATATATATAAGTATATATATATTATAGTAAATTATATTATACTTAATATATATATATATATATATATAATATATACTATATACTATATACTATATATATATTACATATATTATATATATTATATATATACATATATACTATATATATAACATATATATTATATAATATATACATATACGATATATATATTATAGTAATATATATGATATATAATATTATATATATATTATGTAACTATAACATATAAATATATCATTCTCGTAAAATATAATATATATTATCTTATAATATATATATATCATAATATATAGTATCATATATATATATTATATATATGATATATAATATATAAATATAAAACAGACATAACTATATATATACTTATATATATATATATATAATATTATATATGAATATATAATTAATGCTAATATATATACTATATAAATATACTATATATACTATATATATATAACCTATATTATATATAAATATGTATATACTATATATATATCATATATTATATATATATAATATATATATATATATATATATATATAATATAATTATTTATAATATATATATATATATATATATATATATATATATAATATAGTATAATTATTATATATAGTATCACTATATATACTATTATATATATACTATGTTATATATATACTAATATCTTAAAGTTATTAAGTTGTATATACCACTATAATATCTATATATACGCTATATATATATATATTACTATATTTATATATATATAAATATATATATATATATAGTATAATATTATCATTATTATGATTTTTATGACGTAAGACTGTGTTTATAATGTTTGCTTTACAAAATTATTGTTAAATTGTATTATACGTAAAAAAATATTTATAAAAATATGGGTTATGCAAAATAAATCCCTATGAACTCATACGTATTTGTATTTTAGTTGTTTTTTTTATGTCGGTGAGAAAAATCGCAGTTCGCCCTTTTAAGCATTATTATGTATTCTATTCATTTAATTGCTTTTTTTTTCTTATACCAAATATGTAATAGTCTTGCGTAATATAATGTTTTGTAGCATTTTGCACCATATTATGTATATTAATTATTGAAAATAGCTTGTTTGTTGATGAAATTTAGAATCCGAGATGGATTAGACTTAAAATTGCATATGTGCAGGAAGTTGAAACTGAAGTTAAAAAAAACTTTATTACAGCATAGCGTTTGGTCAGCGAGGTTTCTGTATGAAATAAAAGTTGTTTTCAATAAAAAATATTCGATTTCAATCTACTTGTCAAATCAAAATTGAGTTATAATTATTACCTAAGAGAAGAGACTTCAAGTAGAACAACGTACAGGCCGACAATTAAATGGAGTCCACACAGCAGAAGAAGAGATAAATAATTTTTTTACCTAGGGCCCCACCCCCATCCTCTACCAACTACGAATATCTGTTTAGTCGGGGATAAAAAGGTAAAAACTCCTATCACTTCTGTCCACCTAGAAACAGCTCTACCGTTCTCTCTGGCCTGCCTACCAAAAGGCAGACCACCTCCTCCGGCCACTACAGAAGCGGCCTCTTCCACAGACTTATATATTATATATATATATATATATATTATTATATATATATATGTAATATATATATATACTTAGTATATATATACTATACTAATATAATATATAATTATTATATATAACTATATATATATATTATATATCTATAATATTATAGCATATATATATATTATTATATATACTATATATACAATATATAGTAATGATTATATATATATTATATTGTAGTGTCATATAAATATATTATACATATTATATCATTATAATATAGTATACCGTCCGCGATATATATATATATATATAATATATTATCACTATATATTATAAATATATATATGATTATATATATATATATATAATATATATATATTACTATATACTATTATATTATATATATATATATATATATTATATAATTATATATATATATATATATGATATTGGATTTTTCATTTATTAATCTATTTTATAATATCGTAAAACAGAATAAAAACTTTTAAAAATTTTTCTTTTAAAAATATCCTCTTAAACAGCAAGCAAGAGATATTTTTGTTGCCAACTGAAATATTTTTTCTTGAGCGCTTTGCAGTCCAAAAACATTGAACTTTATTCGACAAACAACAATAGAGCTAACATTCTAAAACTTAAGTGAAACCATCAATAAAGTGGAATCCTTATCCCAAATCCATAAGGTTTCGAACGTGTTGAGAAACCAACTTGATTGAAATAAATATACAAAAGTTCGAAACGAAGATAACTTTTTTCAATTCAAAGTATTTTATTCTTGTTTGCAAGTTTCGAATTAAATTAAAACAGAATCCATTTTTTACAAATTAATTTTGCAATGCTCAAATAAGATATGAAAATTTATCTTAAAAATTATTTGTTATATTATTACAATTAATACTTAATCATTATTGTCATCATGATTACTTACATGTTTATCTCCATTATTATATTATTATTATTATTATTATTTATTATCTATTATTACTATATTTTATAAGGCGACAAATAGACGTCGTTATACATTAGTAAAAAACTTTAAATATATATATACATAATATATATTATATATATAGATATACACTATATATTCATATATATATAATAGTATATTATATATATATATATTATATATACTATATTATATATATAATAATCTATATATACATATAAATATGGGATGACGACTTGCCTATATTGGTGGCTTATTTTATGAGCAAGCACCTATATAAGAGGATGGTATTCAAAATCCATATGAAATGATATTTGATTCAAACATAAAGGTAATATTCAATAACCAAGTAAGTATAAAAAGACCTTCTGTTCAATACTCTCCTGCGTAGGCCGAATTGGTAAGTCACAAGCCTTTCCAGCGCGTTTTCCACAATGCCTCTGCAGCTCTTGGTTAGTGCCGAAAATGTGAGATCGAAATTCAGTCGCAGCCTTTTCCTTGAAGTGTTATCGCTTTTTTGCCGGAGGATTTATGGAGAAGTCATCTCTGAGTGCAGATTTTCTTCTGAATTCTTAATAATCTGATCTGACTCACTTATCTGTATGTGACTGAAGAGTATCTCAAACGGAAGAGTTTATATATTAGTTTTCATTTCGACTTATGCTAAAATTTTGCTCGCGCAAATTTTAGCATAAGTAGAACATAAATTAAATTTTTTTATACAAAGTTATAATGGAGTGCGTACATTACTTCTGCGCTAAACACGGAGGAGAAAAGTGATGTTATAATCATTATACAACTAGAATAATAACATACCTATCTCACTCCTGGTTTTAGCGCAGGAAAGTTACATTGCTCAGCACCTCCATGGTATAACTTTGAAAAAAAAACTTTAATTTTTATGTTCGTACTTATGCTAAGATTTGCTGCGAGCAAAAATTTTAGCATAAGTCGAAATTAAAAAATATATAAACCCGTCGTGTTGAGATACTCTTCAGTCAGTCAGAGAAAGAGTCAGATCAAACTTATTAAGAATCAGAAGAAATAGATCTCACTCGAGATACTCTCTCCATAAATCTCCCGGGCAAACGATAAACTTTCAAGAAAAGCTGCCGACTGGAATTCGATCACAAATTTTCGCCACTAACGAAGAGTCTGAGGCAAGTTCGTGGAAAACGCGCTGGAAAGGCTGTGACTACCAATTCGCCTACGAAGGAGAGAGTATCTCAACAGAAGGGTCTTTATTTACTTTACTTAGCATATTTTACTTATGTTGAAAAAATATCATTTCAAATATTTTTTTCTAAATTACCATCCTCTATATAGGGTGCTTCCTCATCAAATAAGCCACCCCAATATAGCAAATCGTTCACCCCATATAATATATATATATATAATATATATATAAATATATTATCAATATATATATATATATATATATATATATATTAACATATATACTAATATATACTATATATATATATACCTAATATACTATATATATATTTCACTCAAATCAGTATTAAGACGTCGATTTTCCTTATAAAATTAGATATTAATATACTAGCATAATAATATATAATAATTAATATACATAATCAAATCAAAGTAATAATAATAATAATAAAATAATAAAATAATATAATAATAATAATAAGAGAAATTAATTTTAGCCTATGTCTGGTATTTTATTCAACCTTTCAGTTAGTATAAACAAATGATTCTTGTTTTAATAGTTTGCGAAAATTTGCAAAAGAGAAATTAAAAAAACTTTGAATTGAAAAACTTCGTAGCATAAAAGGAGCCAATTTAAATGAAACCCCAATTTTACGTGTGGTTTCAAAAACACGTCGAAACCACGTAGAGAATTGGGAAAGGGATTCCACTTTCTTGCTTTATTTATTTGTAGAATTTAGACTGTTGATGTTTGTCGAATAAGTCAAATGTTTTTGGACTTGCCCAAAGCGCTCAAGAAAAAAATATTCAAGTTGAGCAACAAAAAATATCTCTTCTTTCTTTTTAAAGAGGATATTTTAAAAAAAATTTTTAAAAGTTTTTATCCAATGAGGTCCGATATTATAAAATAGATTAATAAATGAAAAAATCCAAATATATATATATATATAATATATATATATATATATATATACTATATATATATATATATATATCATATATACTATAATAGATATATATATACTTATATATAATATTCACATATATATATATATATATATATATATATATATATAATATAGTATTATATATATACATATATATATACTATATATGCTACTATATATATATATATAATCTATATATATATAATATATATTATATATAATATTACTTACTCATATATATATACTATATATATATATATCAAATATATTATATGATTATAATATATATACAATATAATATATATAATATATATAAATACTATATATATACATATATATATTAAGTATACTATATATATATATATATATACTTATATTATATATAAATATTAAGTCTTGGAAGAGGCCGGCTTGCTGTCCGGCCGGCAGAGGTGCTGTCTGCCTTTGGGTAGGCAGCCAGAGAGCAACGGCTAGAGCCTGTGTTTAGGTGGACCAGAAGTGATAGGAGTTTTTCCTTTTCCCCGACTAACAGATATGTAGTTGTAGAGGAGGCTAAGATTATCTCTCTCTTCGCTTCTGACTCCATTTAATTTCGCTGTAGTGTCTCTTTGAAGTGCTTGCTCGTAGGTAGAATATAACCTCAAATTTGACTTTACAGTAATTGAATCGAATATTTTTTATGAAAACAACTTTTATTTCATACAGGGAACCTCGCCTGACCAAAACGCCTATCGCTGTAATAAAGTTTTTTTTTAACTTCAGTTTCAACTCCTTGCTCCGATAATGGAAGTTTAAGTCTGAAATCCATCTCGGACTTCTAAATTCATCGAACAAACAACATTTCAATAATTAATATACATGAATAAAATTAGTAATTACAAAAACCCGTGCAAAATGCTACACAAGACATATATTACGCAAGATCATACAATTTGGTACAAATTTCCTTTTAAAAATACATTCAAAGGCTGTTAAATGCGAATTAGGATCTTCTCAACGACCAACGTAAAAAAAACACCTAAATACAAAAATACGGAAGAGGCTCATAGAAAAACCTATTTTTGGCATACACGCCATATTTTATAAAATATTTTACGTTATAATAGCAATTTTACAATAATTTTGTAAAAGCAAACGATTACTAAAACAATCTTACGTCAAACAAAATCATATATATTATATATATAAATATAATTAATAATATATAAAAAAAAATATTATAATACATAATTGTTTTCAAAAAATATATATAAATATATTATAACCAAATATACAGCATTAAAATATATGTATATATATATATATATATAGATCAATATATAAATATACTATATATATAAATATATAATATTATAATATATCGATATATTACTATTATATATATATAAATATTTAATAATATATATATAAATAAATATATATATATGTAATATCTAATACTATATATTAGATATATTATTATATATATATTATATATATATATATAGATAACTATATATATTAGATAATATTAGTATATATTATATTATATATATTATATAATACTTATATATATATATATAAAAATAGATATATATAATATATTATATATATATTTAATATATATATATATATATTATATAATATGATATATATATATATATATTATATATATATATAATATATATATATATATATATATAGAAAAATATATAGTATATATATATATATATATATATATATAACGTAATACTATGTAGTATATATATATATATATACTATATATATATATATATATATAATTATTATAGTGAATATATTGTATATAGTATATATATATATATATATAATATATATATATATTACTATATATATATAATATAATATATATATATTAGCATATATATATATATTTACTAATAAAATATATATTATATAAATATAAGATAAACACGGAGTAATATATATATATAATAATATATTAACTATAATAATAATATAGATTATATATATATATATAATATAATATATAATATATATATATACTAGTATAATATATAGTATTATTATATATATATATCATAATATATATAATACTATAATACTATATATATATATATATATAATATATATATATATGTATAATATATATATTATATAATATATAATATATTATATATAATATTATATATATATATATATATATATAATATATTATATATAATACATATAATATATATATATATATATATATATATATATAATTAATATATCTATATATAAAATATATATATTATTATTATATACTATATAATATATATATAATAAATATAATAATTTATTATATATATACGTATATAAATAATATAATTCATATATATATATATATAGTATATATATATATAAAATATATATAATTTACTATATATATATATATATATATATTAATATATATTATATAATATATAATATAATATATTATTGAAACTTTTCCCTTTAATAAAATTTCCATTATATATCGAAAATACAATTTTACGCAACATTCAACAACATATTTTTTAAAAATTATACAATAAGAGCACTATAATGTATTGTGGGCATTTATATTCACTTTATAGTATATATTATATATATATAATTATAATATTATAATAGATATATATATATATAATATATATTATAATAATTATATTATTATATATATATATGGTCATCGTTGCGATTATAGGTATGTATCTTAAAAATATTAATGCTACAGTAAAAAGATACATTTTTGGAATCAGCGTTAAAAATGCCCCTATAATCACTATAAATTATTATAAATATGAAATAAATGAGATAAATAAAATTAAATGTTTGTGTTAATTTAAAAATTCTATCAAACATCTGGCATCTCTAAAAACAGTTCATTGTAACGGGGTTTGATTTACGAAGTCGAACATTAAGCCAACGAAGTACGAAATTAATATAAGTTTAAAATTACATTCACATTTTTTTTTTTTTTTAATCCAATTTTTTTTATTGTTTAGAAAGTGTTTCAGAACTAAAAAATTATTCACTTTTTTTTTAAACCGTTTTTTAAAGTGTTCATACTGAAATTTGCACCTGATTCCAAAAATGTATTCTTTTTACTGTTAGCATTAATAGTTTTAAGATATATATGACACGCTCATCCGAAACGCTGACATCTATATATACTAATATATATACTTATAATATATATATATATATATATAATATATATATAATATATATAATATATAATATATATATATATAATTATTATATATATAATATATAATATATATATAATAATATACATATATATATATATATATTAATATAATATATTAATATATAACTATATATATATTACATATATATATATATTATATATATACCTAAAAACTTTATATAATAATAAATAATTAGCCGCTATATATACCTCAAGGGTGTATATATATTAACAGCCTATTATATACAGCTATAATATACCTATTATAAGATATCTAAAATTAATAATTATATTATATATCATCTTTCATGTTCCATTATATATATATATACCTATCTTTGTCCATATATATATATATATATATATATATAATATATATAATATAATATTATATATATATATATATATATTAATAGTTATATTATATATATATATATATATTATTATATATAATATATTATAATATATACTATACTATACACTATATATATATATGATATATCACATAGTATAATATATATATGATATACTATAGGATATATATAAGGTACTTTATTAAACCATGGGGGCAATAAAAAAATTAAAAGATTTGTAAGGTTGGTAAAACTGGAAAATGCATTTTATGATCCTAAATTTATGAAACAGAAAAGACACAAACTTTCCTTGTAATGGTGAATTTTCAAATTATAATTAATTAATATTTTGATATATAAACGTTAAAAGAAAATGATATAATTTTTCTGCTCCACCATAAGCTTATAAAATGTGTAAGCTTAGGCATTTATTCAGTTAATGAATAAGTTATAATTGTTACTTTGTGAAATACCATTTTGTTGTAACGGGGAGTTTTTTTTTGTTAATTAACGCAATACCGTATGGTGCAGATGCACTTTGCCCTCCCCCCATGCATTCTGAGATAGCATTACCAACCATTCCGATACTAATTTTATTATAACCATTGGTAATAATAAAGACCTATATACATTATATATATATATATATATATATAATATATCACTATACTATAATACATATACTCATATAAATAATATATATAAATCATTATATATAGTATATATACTATTATCCATTTCCTGCATATCTTGCCAAGTGGTGACCTTATAACAATATTTACAATTATCTACCACCACTTCCGAAATGTAATATATGTAAGAAGGTAAGAAATTTAAAAAAAAATTCTTCATAACTATTTCTTCAAAGAAAAGCAGCCCTCACCTGCTACACATATTATATTATTAATATTTTCAATTCTTTAATTAATTTGTTGTAATATTCCAAAAAATTACCCAAACGAAATAGGGGTTTAAAAATTGAGCTCCTCATCCCAATACTCAAATAAAAAATTAATTTAATTAAATGAGTTTAAAATTTGCAATGGTTAAAAAATCCAGGAATCTCAAAACATATTTTTTACTTTGAGAAATAGAGTTAACTCAGAATCAAAAACATTCTCTCTCCTGAAAATATCAGACCACTTCTCAAAGATCTTCGTTTTCTTTCCAATAAATAATCTCGACTTTCCCTATCCTCTTTAAAATCTATCTCTGACCCTTCTCTTTTCGTATCCACTCTGTGTTTCCACTGCTTCCACACTCAAACCGTCGAATCATATAATATATAATAATATATAATATATATATCATATATAATAATCATAATATATAAATAATAAAACTATAAATATTAATAATATAATATAATAATAAATAATATATAATATATATATAATATAATATATATATATCTATAATATATATCCTATATAATAATAATATCGTATAATATATATACTATATATATATTATATATATAACTTATATTTATATATATATAATACTATATAATATATATATATATATACAATAAAAATAATATATCTAATATAATATTATATATATATATTATATATATATTATATTAATAATATTATATATTATATATAATATATATATATATATTTATATATTATATAGTATATAATTATTATTATATATATATATACTATAATTAATATGATAATAACAGATTAGCTGTTGCTACATCAGAACCGCTGTTCATAATCTCGATTGCCTATCTCACTTCTCTCAACCCTACTCTGCTGCGTTCGTTCTCCACCAACTACCGCAAAATAAATCAATATGCAATCGGTTTTTTCGAACTTTATACAGAACTTCATTCTCATTCAGCTTGGTTGGTCGGATTTTCTCTTGCTGATAGAGTGAGTCGATTTCGATGCAGGGGCTGGATAGATTTTGTCGTTTGTTACTCAGACTCATAGGCAGTCTGTGTTTCCGAGGTTGATTTCATTTCCCCAATATGCATCCTCCTTCGGGGGATGAAATCCTTTCGGATAAAATTTTTAAACAAGTCGTCTGCGACTCGCACCATTCTATGAGTATTATTTCCTCTGCGAAGTGTAACTCATCTTCTGATATAGTCGTGCGAGCTGCTGAGAAAGTTTTGCAAACCTAGGTATTTGACCAGCAGTCAAATTATGTCTCATAAAAAATCCTTGACTCTCTTTAGATATATCACTTGGAGCTCGTTATTCCATTCCTTTTTTGAAAACATCCTTCACCTCCTCTCCGATGTGCTTGGCATATAATTTCTTCGAATAATCCAATACTAGATGGGATGCATTTTTTTTGACATAGCATGATCGACACCAATATTTGTAAGATAGAAGCCAGTAGACGCACTCTTCATGCCCATAATCAATGTTGATTAATTTAAAAATCGCATTCACTGCGCTCAGCAGGCTACGTAGCCCGTATGGTTCGAAGGCTCCGAAGTTGCTGGGAGGCTTAGTGCTATAGGTTTTCTATTAGACTTATAGCCTCGCTGACCTTTTGGGCGCGTCGCCTTGGCGGAAGTAGTCGACCTAGCAAGTCAGTTGATCTCCTTTGGAGAAGAGAGGATGATTGTCGCCCTCCATGGGAGATGGTTGCTGGGCGGTAACGATTCTATTCCCCTTTCCCTTTGAGGGGAAGCTCTTTGCTCGATTTGTTTCTTAGTCGTGGAGTGAGTTACTTTTTCCGACTACGTTTTTAGCTATAACAAAGGAGACTTGTTTTAAGTTTTGAGTCCTGGCTAGGCCTTTAAAGTCATTAAGAATGTTTGGCAATGTCTTGAACTTGGCGCTTTCAGAATTTGTGCGTTCTACCGTAACAGACTTTCTATAAAAGCGTTATTTATTTTTACTTATTCACTGTTTAAAATTTTCAGGTTACAGTAGAGTTTTAGACACACTTTAGAAGCACTTTTTTTCGGTTTATTGTCACAAATCACTTTATGTTTTTAGCACAGTTAATATTCACCACACTGATTTTCCCAATACAACATATTACACTTGTTTTTTAATAAAAAGATTTAGGGGAACTATCAGAAGTCAGACATTTCTTAAAGTTCAATTCAAAAAGTCACTCTCGGGACGCCAAAAATAGGGCCGAGCATTACTCAAAAGCCCTCAAATTTATAGTAACAATCATCGTGATAAATAAAATTTGTGCACTATCTTTATAACAATAAATATTAATGATATCGAAAACAAGTTAAACGATGCAAATGTGGTAATATAAGGATTATTACTTCTAATATAGTCTATTTGGTATTTCAATATATTTGAAAATCCAACCGTGCAAGAACGCACGTATGTCTCTGCCACTATATCAAGCAAGTCCCGATCATCCGCCAGCCGGCTGCCCTTTCGTGTCCTTCATGATGTTACATTTAAAGCTGTCACGACCTCTTAGGTGGTGCTTTCAACAGTTATTATAAACAAAAAAAGTCTTCATAAGCAAGACTCCGATTTTCAATCGCTTTAACGAAAACTTATATGTTCGAATGGGTATGTAAGTCGCCCTTACACAAGTGCACAGATCTTTATGCACACATTCTGAGTGCTTACAAGCTATTATCAATGACCTACTACGGTCATATCACCTCATATATTATATTATATATATATATATATATATTAATATATATATATATTATATATATATATATATAAATTATATATATATATATATAAATATATAATATATATAAATAAATATTATATATATAAATATAAATATATAATATATATATATATTAATATATATATATATATTATATATATATATATATATAATTACATAATTATATACTATCAGATATATATATATAATATAATTTATATATATATATATGGTGATATTGTCTAAAGCTACAACTATCATCTATAGGAAAAACTAAATCATCAGCTACAGGAAAAGGAATACCATTGTTGGAATCCTGGCAAAAATTTTATTGACGGAAACTGTAAAAAAAAAAAAACATATTCTCAAAAAAACTACACACAGTACAGAGAAAAAAATATAATTTGGAATCCTGTAAAATTTTAGTTCGGAAATGTAAAAAAAAAAAAATAATAAATAATAAAATAAATTATTGCACATTTTTTTTTAGGAGCTAGGCGAGCATAGAATATATATATTATATAATATATATATATATTATTATTATATATATAATATATATATTATAATATATAAATTATATTATATTAATATATTATTTGTAAGATACCACCGCAAGGACGAAGCTCGAGCCCGACGAGAAAACACAGGTGGGACATTTTCCATACCCCGTAGGGGAAACCAGCGGAGAACCCGCCGCGACACAAAAAGAACCAGAAGACGGGGTTTCCGGAACCCTCCCGAGGGGATATTTAGATCCTACCCCTTGAGTCTCCCCGAAGGCCCGAGAGACCCGACTCCCTGCCATCGCACATGGTAACCTAGCGTTTCTTTTAGTAAAAAAAAAAAAAAAAAGCAAAATTTAATAAGCAAGTCATTTATTTAACGATACAACCCAATAAAAACGCTTAAATAGGGGTCTCTAATCATATTACGTATAATTATTAAAATAATTTTTTATTTTTCTATATTTTTTACAATTTCCTGCGTCTAAAAGTTTACCAGGATTCCAAAAATATATCCTTTTCCGCTGCTGAGCTATTTAGTTTTGAGATATCATACTATATATATTATATAACATATATATATATATATATAGATAATATATAATAATATATAATATATATAATGATAATATTATATAATATATATTTCTATTATATATACTGTATATACCTATATTACTTACTATACTATATATATATACCTATATTAAGTAATTATTAATCCACCAATAGCCGAATATGCGTATTATAATAATATATATAACTATACATATATCTAACTACCATCATCACTATTTTTTACATTACTTTCCTACCTGTCTTCTAGATCGCGTCCTCTCCATACCAAAATCGTAGGACTACTCACAAAGCTGCAGCCCTCCAGCAAACAGTTTCCTTTCGCTCTGATTATTGTATTTTTTGAAGCATTCAATGTGAGTTGCTATCTTTAAACCCAAATTTCATTTTATTATATACTATATATATATATTATATATTATATATATATAACCACTATACCACCTAAATCGTATATATTCATCATGTAACTACCCTCTATCCGTTAAAGTATAGCCTGCGAACCTACTACTATAAACACTAATCACTCATACATACCTCTATATATTTTACATACTAATCCTACGCCCGTTACTATCTAATACTCTAACGATTAGCCTCACCTATCTTTAGTAGTATTATATATATCCTACTCCATGACACTATCAGACCTTGTATTACTCTCAATCTCAATTCCTAAAGCTGATAGCTATGACCATGCTATGTATAATTATAGTTAACTATACTTTATGAATATATAATATATATAATATTATATATCATATATATATAATTATATATATAAATTGATATTATTACATATATATAGATATAGCTTATCTATAATATATATACTATATATATATATATACAAACTACTTAATATAATCATTTATCCTATATAATATATACTTATATATATATTTAGTAAAAATAATTATTATTTACACTAAACTATATCATAATTATAATATACTAACTAAATCACTACTACGATAGTACCACTATATAATCTATATATACTTATATACAATATAATATATATAAAACAATTAAATATAAATGATATACTAAATACATATATATATACCTTATATACCTATATTATATATAATCAATATAATATAATTATATGTAACCACTTCAGCACTGCTCTTATGGAATACAATTCGAAGTTGACTCAGCTATCAAATCTTGATCTTAACGACCCACAGCCTTATACTAGAACGTATGTTAAACGCCCGTACGAATTATCTATCAAAGTTTCTATAATCATCCATTATAGCACACGTGCGCATCCCACCTCATCATCACCACAAACACGTCATTTCAACAATAGAAAATCTGAACTCATATCCGCACTCAAATTACCTATCATTTATATATATATTCTCTCCAACCGTAATCTATACATATTACTAAACTATATATATACTATAATATAATAACTATATAATAATATATATATATATACCCTATATCTAGCTGGCCCACCACCATTAATCTCTCCCTCAATAACATTACTATAATATCTCCCCTCCCACCCTCTTGCATCAACTCTAATAGTAAATTCATATACTACCGCGTATACTCAACCACTTGCAACCATTCACGTCAACTCTGTCTACAACACAGCTTAAATATACTATTATATATTTATATATACAATATATATATATTTATATATATATAAATAAAAGTATAATTTTCTATATATAACTATACATATATATATAAACAATAACATAATATAAGTAATATTATATACCATCATACTAAATAATACTATAGTTAATTATACTAATTATATACTAACACCATAAATTAAAATTATGATAAGACTATCACTACTATACTATAGATTATTAACTTATTATTTATATATATTATAATAATACTATACTATATATTAATATACTCATATACAATATATATATATAATATATATAATATACTTATATATATAATATATATAACACTATATATCATATATATAATATATATAATATATTATACTAATAATACTATATAAATATATAATATATATAAATAATATAATATATACTATAATAATATAATAACTATAATATATGTGTGTGTGTTGATGTGTGTGTTTGCTTTGGTGTGTTTGTGTGGTGGTGGCCTGTGTTGAAGAATTCGGCAATATAATGTAACTGCAGTTATGTACATGAAAATATAACATTACTTTCATTTATTATTCTAAGATAAAGGGCCAAGCATTTGCCATTGCAACCTCTTTTATTTCTATATATATATTGACGTACGCTTGTAAATGGTCCAGTCAAAATATTGTAAAAATGTTTGTATTATATAATGAACAGCAACCAATAAGAACTCACCTTTCTAAGACTTATTTCTGAACTGACATTCTCATGCTCCGTGTGTGACCAAAGCTTTGATAATAATTTTATATATTATTATTATTATTATTATATATTATATTACTATTCATAATATTATTATATTATGTATTATTATTATTATTCATTATTATTATATCATTTAATTTCTACAGCAGTTCGTAAGACTACTACCTAATCAATATTATATTATATCTTACAGCATGTATACTTATATTATCCATATAAATAAATATTCGTATCTGTAAATAAAATCAAACTAAGATTTCTATAAGGTGTGATTAAGGCGACAAGGTTATCTTAAATTTTTAGCTTTGGATATTTGAGTTTTAAAGAAAATTGTTATTTCTTGAGAACGAAGTTCGATAATTGTACAAGAAATAAAATTTTTCGTCTTTCTAAATTTAGTATATAATGTTTTACCACTGAAAATTAATATATACATCATTTTATTTATTATTTTAGAATTGTGATTGGCATGAGCAAAGGTAATCTAAATTACTGAATTCTATAATAGTAAAAATGTGAATATTTTGATCTTTGCGCTTCAATTCGTTGCTAATCCGAAGTCGTATACAGTTCTGGTTAAGCCTTGATGCCTATCCGATCAATCTTATATTTTGTGTAGAATGCGCAATATTTTTTTATCCGCGATTCTTGCTTTTTTTACCTTAATAACTCCTACTCGTAACAGCGATTAACTACCTCGGTCATCACATCATGCAGTGTACTATATATACAATATCTAATACTGGGTGATTACATGTTCTACTACGCCAGCATGAACTAAATATTCTTCTCTGCGTACCTCGCTGGACTAATTATTGAGTATCAATCCAACATGCCGACATCCAAGACTCTGCGCACTTCTCAAAAGTCTCTGTCAGCGACTTTGATTACATCTACATCATAATGTCTTACGTCCCATATTGTCCCGATAAACTATTATCTGTTGTGAGCCATAACTTTTCAATATTATCTCTCAAAGCGAGCCGGTTCATGTGTAAGTCACCCGTGCAGTATATTACACTGCTAACAGTAGCAATGAACTCGGCATTACTCTCCACTCAATACCCGTACACTGCCCTCATACTCCAACACGCATGCCTGACTTCTAAATACGACGTCCTGCAGCAAGATCTAATCCACCTCCCTATCACGCTGCTCTGCCCGACTCTATCCACGCGACCACAGCTCTACCGGTCCCCTTCTCACAATCTGTCTCACGTAGCCTCCCCATGCAGCCGGACCGTCGCATCAGGAAGTCTTCGAAGCTTCTTCTGCCTACTTCACCTGTGCCCCGACGCTGTGGCCTAACAAATTTATCTGGCAGGGTAACGTTTATTGTATTATTGAAATTTTATTCTCGAAGTATGGTAAATATTATATTGTGTGCCAATAAATATAAAACGTTTAACGATTTATAATTCGTTAATTTAACATTATGTAATTGTCAAAAGGCTCATTTTTTATTTGTAAAAAAAGATTGTTTTAAATTACGAATAGGCAAACTCTGCTTAGTACAACAGTTTATATCAGCGTACTGCATGTCTCCTTGTACACACCTGAAAAAATCGACGCCTTTCTTGTAATTGTTAGAATCCATTCTTAATTTTCAAGTAAATAATTTAATATCGCTTGCCAACATCAACTCAGTCTATATATTTTTATGTAGTAATTTTATTGTCATCATAGCATAATTGAACATAAAATATCCTATATTCTAACCTAGTTACATATTTATGGCGAAAATTTATTGATAAATTGTAATGACAACTATGGCAGAGCATTTTAGATGAATTTATTTTTTAAAGCAAATATATATATATATAATATATTATATAACTTATATATAAATATATAAAATATATATTATATATATATATATATATATATATTAATAATAATTGGTATTAGTATTAAGTTCTATATTCTGCAGTGCGCTACATGTACTCAGCGGATATTCTACGACATCCGACTAGCATGTTCAGGCATTTATAAAAACCTGTTGACATTTCAAAATATATATATAATAATTATATACTATAAATATATACGTATAGTATATATATATATAATATAGCATATATATAAATATAATATATTAATATATAATTATATATATCATAATCGTATTATGATTATGGTTTCTCATATTTGCCCATGCCGCCATATATGTATGCTCGGACTATCTTACGACTCCGCAACACTGTTCATGGATTTATAAAACCTAGTTTGTAAAACCAGTATTTAGAGTTTGCTCATTTTTATTAAAGTATTTTAAATTAATCATAGTTTCCGTTGAGTTTCCAAAGGTAGTTTACTTTCTCATTTATTCAGATGACTTCACAATATCATACCTCATATATCTAAGTCTTAAAGAGCTTCGTTTCTATATCCAAAAGTTTGATCATATTAATCAGATGTATCATTCTTCTGAAAATAGATAATAAATTGACCATGAATTATCCCTTCTACACGAAGCAAAGAACACCAGAGTCAACTACCCGCTGTCATAGTCACTTTCTATCGCATGTCTTATCAGGTCGAGATACAAGGTGCCTCGAGTATACAGTAAAATGTGCCATTATATACATTGCGCACACGCCCGGTAATCACTTTTAAATATACGGAGTAAATGGCACCCTGAGAGAATACTGATTCTTACCAATTTAATCAGGTATTGATAGAATAATTCCTACAAATGCTCTGATGCTAGTTTGATCTTGAGATTCCACCGCCCGAGCCCGGCTGATTATACGAGGAGCTTCTTGTTTTTAAGTTGGCACAAGAGTTAATTATGACAGAGTGAAATCAATTCATGCCCTTACTCCTACCCAATCGCACTACATCTATCAAATTGGGTATTTCCTTCTCCGATCTTATTATATAACCTTCTCAGTTCATGATCATTCTATTCCACAGAATTCTTGCGATTAGTAAAGTTTCTTCATCTACAATTTCTGTGAAATTATTTGACACAACATCATTCATTGTAATGTGTCTATAGGACCCTTGTTCCCTCACAACTGTAACACAACTTTTTCACACCTAATTATCCCATTGTGATATATGATAATATTCCAGTGATTGTTTTTATTCTTCATTACTTAACCGTCAATCGATAAGCTATGGTTCTACTGAGCAATATCTTGATAATTTCGAATGCGTATGATTCAACATATGTTTCTTCTAGATATTAGGGAAATTAGCACAACCGATTTACTGTCAAACAAAGGATTCAACCCCTGTCGTTATAGGTAAACAGAGAAAAACACTTGTAATAAATTTAGTAATCGGTTTGTTATGTTTAATAAATACTTTTAGTTTATATATAAAATTATATATATATTCATCATAAGCATATTAAAATTATTTAGATAGCATAAAATTACAAAGTTGGAGGCGAAGGTAAATGACGTCATTTTCGATACCCGATTTGACCCTAGTTTGTTCTACACCGAAAAATACTACCTTTCCGGGCAAGATTTTGTAAATTTTATTACAACTCCTGTTAAACTAGTACTAGTATAACTGATATATGATATTACTATCTAATATATATAAATATATATATCGCATGCTAGGTACTACCTACTAACATACACCAGGGCCTAATATAATAAATATATAATATATAGTACTACATATCCTATCAGACATAGGCTTCGTCCGACAGTACCTCAGCTACTCTAGTTATGATCATCTATTGGCTCCTCTTATAAAGCTTAACCTAGTATTAATATATATATATACATATTATACATATATATTATATAATACTAATATATATATATTATATAATATATATATTATATATATATATATTCTAATATAATATATATATATACAATAAGTAAACTACATATATATATATATATATAATAAATAATATATATATATATATATATATAATATATATACTATATCATATATAGATATATATATATATTAACATCATAATATATATATTACTAATTTATATATATATATACATTTGTAATTTTCTGGTTAGAAAGTTGTTTTCATGCTTAATATTAGTAGCCAAATCTTTAAAATGATGTTGGTAGAAAACGGGATTGTGATTTGCGCGTTGAGAGTGACTCTGTTAGCGAACGATATATTCTTTATAATTTGTTTTGATTATAACGATTATAACTATGGCTTCGTCTAATGCTGAGTTTATAGAGATGTGTAAATCAGGAGGTTTAGGTGTGAAGGAAATCGCTGCTTTAGTAAAAGACCGAGCGGCTCGGCTCAAGAAGCTGCGCTCGAACAACAAAAATTAGCTGCTGCTTTAGAGAAGAAAATTAGCGCGTAAGAATGAAAGCGGAGAAAGCTAAGCTTGAAGCTGAAGCTGAGGTTGAAAAGCTAAGCTTGAAGCTGACAGTAGAAAAAGCTACAATCGAAGCTGATGAGCGAAGAGAGGAAACTATAGCTTGAAGTGTAAGCTGGAAATCAGTGAAAAGCCAGAACTCGAATGCAGAGGAGCGACAAGAAAAGGCACCTCCATCTAAATTAAGCAACGCACGAAGAAAGATGCAAGAGAGGCGGAAGAAAGACATGCTCAGATGAAGCTGACTGCTGCAAATAAAAACACTGGATACAAGCATGACGCCTGCCCCCGGCCAGATGCACTCGCACAGAGCGCTCAGAAGCAGCATACACCCTTCCTATCGCTATAAGTACCCGAAGAAGTTGAAGCTTCTGCAATTCTTTCGACTGAAAAAGCGAAAAACGACTATAGAAGATATATCTGTTAATGTTTAAAACAAGCCAGAGGCAACGAAATCCCGTGGAAAGCCGAGTCGTTTAGTCTATCTAGATCGTTATTTACACTAACAAGTAAACAGCTGCAGTTCTGTGATTCAAATAACATGACCTGCTTATGAAGATGTAAGAATCTATGAATTGAAAAATGCTTATTGGAGAGGACGGTACTCACGGAAAGCTGTACTTACGAAGTATAAAAACTATGACTCCTCGACGGATAATGATATCCTCAGGTTATTTAGCAGAGAATTATGAACTCCTTTTAAAAGCCGTGATAACAGCAGCAGTACCGTACACTCGACAGCCTGATGATCTATTACTTGAGGTTTTCTCAGTGCGATAGATATTGAATACCTGTGTCCAAAAACTCGCAACCTACCTCTGAGGGAAACCAACAGAAGAAAGCGCCAAAGTGATAATAACAGTCCAGACTAGTAATATGGTAAGCGCACCCGTTCTAAACGCTTACCCATAAGAGTCACACGCGAATCCACACAGTCACATTGATAATAGCCAACACATATATAATAATTTCTAGATCAAAACAATCTTACTTACACGAATCCGTTAAATCATATAAATAGTAGCAACAAATGCATCAAGATCGCGACTAACACATATAAACAGGATCGAAGTGGGGAGCCGAGCAGACATGAACTAATCGTCGCTAGTCTCTCTGGGCCCAGCCAGCCTCTTCCAATAATGCAGTGAGCCGAGAGAGGCTCATCACCTGCTATTAAGTGTCCAAGCGAGACGATGGCATCGCGCATAGAGACTCGTCGACTCTCCATTCAACAAACTTAGTATAAAGGACAACAGATAACTTCATGTAGACAAAGGAAGAAACAAAGCAAGCACGGGAGCGTCCGGAGCTCTATACGGCAACCAAAAGTTGCTCGAATGCTCATGAAGTAGCCAAACCTCCTGAATAGATAGAGACAAGGGCACAAATGACGAACACTACACCTACCTGTTAACGTATGGGACGGTAGATGGATCAAGTCATATCCCAAACCCCCGACGATACCGGCTTGTACATAGTTTTGCACCTGCGATCGAATATATTCCCTGTACGAAAGGGATACTGTTTGACCAAACATTGACAAAAAATCACAGATGCGACGTACGCTGATTGAACGCCCTCTCGCAAGATCGATGCGCAACCCCCTTATACCTTCGCTGGGTAGGACACACCGCAGCATTTGCTCTGAAGTCTATATATTCGTCATTGGAAGTTAAGGGCATTGCCCCAGAGTCACCCCTATAAATCTCGCCAAAGGATTGCTCTAACCGATTGTGTCGAGAGCCTCGTAAGTAGAGCAGGACCATAACAGGTCAGAAAGTATGTTCTCCCATCGCTTACGAACGCCTGAAAGATTGCTAAGAACATGAACCTGATCAACTAACAAATCCATAAATTCGCAATGGCGAGTTGTCTGTGAAGCGAGTCTTTACAGGAGAGGAAACCTTCCCATGCCCACAATCTTCTTGACAATCAGATCGATAAAATCGTCGACCTAATCCCGCTGATGACCGCTAAGTGTGATGAGGACCGACCACTGCTTCAACCTGTAGACACGCCTACAAATACGCCCTCACACACCACCATGACAGTTACTCTCTCTCTCCATCGTCTGAGTTTTTCCGCACACTACTACTATATACGTTGCCAAGAAGACACAAGTAATAACGTCACTTATCTATCACTCGGAATCAATCTGGTAGGAAATGTACAAAGTCTAGTCTGTCAAAGAAAGATCCACTACTCTAACTGAATTCATATGATACCTTTGCATCGAGTGACTCTCAATCACCGACCTGTGGTGATTCACAGCTCGATTCAACAAGCACTAATACACTTCTCAGACTATAACCCTACACTACGACAAGCCTAGGCCGATTACGCTTTAGCTCGGAGCGCGCGTGCCAAGTGGAGAACTGAATAACACTCACTCTTATGACCACGTGCAAGAACTATTACAAACGATACCGGCCTCGAGAACTCCTTAAAAGGCTCCACAGCAGATAAAGACTATGTCACTCTACAATAGGGTTATGAGAGTCCGTCCTAGCCTGTCGAAAAAATGCCCTACCATTCCCCGTGTGAAACAATTAATAGTAAAAATTCTTTATATTCAAAAATTTATGAAAACCCAACAGAAACAAGTTTACTTTGTTCGTACGAAAGAGCAGAAGCAGAGTTATGACATCTGGTGGGCAAACATCACGATGAATCTTTCGACTCATCATGGTGCATGTTAAAAAAACCATGGTAAAACCTTACCCAACACGTTCTGCCGAAACATATTTTTGACCTACCTAAACACCTTTACTCGTGTATACTATGCCACGAGAACCGTGCCCGATAAGGCTCAGTGAAGAAAAATACCCTCTATGTACCCGCCAATAGCCCCAAAATATATGATAGAAGCCCATTTCAAAAGAGGATCCACCTGACTCGACGCAATCTCACCACCATCTGCAGAAGCGATCCAGGTATGTCCTCAGCACTTGTGGATGCCACCACCGCATATCCTGACAGCTTACCTCTAAGAGTCACTTACTGTCCCCCAGAAGTACAGAAAAGACCTCCTGTACGATTTCATGAGTGCGAGCAGTGCCAAAGCAAATCCTCAGTGACTACATGGTCTCAATTTACATCGACAAGAGGGACTGTAACCAAAAAGTCTTAATCATCACAGCAGCAGTTTCCAGCATTTACCACCCAATGTAGTCAAGGCCTCACTAAAAGTTTAACGTTACCCAAAAGAGAATGCTCAAAGAATATCCAAGTAAACAAGAGCGGAAGTGCACTAAGGCTTCATAGACCACCTACTATTGCACTACAGGGAGTCGCATAGATTCCACAGGTCCTCCCCATTTCTAGCTCTGTAGAAGACTAGAGGTCCGATGCAAATTTTACATGCAAAATTTGGCACGGCGATATCAATCCTGAGAGGCAATGGTTCAAATCATATAGTATTGTTTCTGACTGCAAGAAAGGCTAGAACGAAACGCAAAGTGGCTAGAGTAGAATTTAGTAAGCCAAGTTTCCCAGAAAAATATATGAACCAAAGGCTGCGAAGATCAGAAAACTGCAAAGATCAGACGATCTTAGCTCTTGTCCTTCCTACTGCACTTCAAGCAACAAATGTTGATAAACGGCCCATCACAGTGTGAGTCTTTATTAAGGACAATTACAAATCCAATGCGATATAGACCATCATACATAATCTGCTGAAGAAAATTGAGTAGCTACGAGAGCAACAAATAGTAAGAAAGACGATCGAGCAAACATCAAGAATATAGGTGTCCAGTGATCCTTACACTGAAACGAAAAAACATCCACCTATGAAATGGATCCCCACAATGTAATCAAGAAGATCTAGATGTCTTATACCTAACCATCAGTACAGACATTAAAATGACAACTTGAGAGAGAGCTGATGAATCTTGAGAACGCATGAACGAATTCTTTACAGATGTCCTCGGCACCCCAAAAAATCTACTATCAGCGATAGCTACTGATACACCTCCCATCTGCAGGTTGAAGCCGTACAATTACCTTTACACGCGCGTGACGAAGCTGCAAGAGCACATACCGATATAGAGATAAGAATGCACTCCTCCTTCCCTCCACTCGCCAACACGCACCATTGTCGTTTCCAGAAAAACAGACGCAGTAAAAGAGTATGTTCCGACTAACAGCCCTTGCTAAACAGACTCAACGTCTTCGTCCTGATCCCAATATGACTACATCAGACTTATTTACCATTTCGCCATAAGGACAATGTCTCTATACAAAACCTTGACGCTACCAAGGGCACTGGCATTAAAAATAAAGCCTGAGGATGCTACAGAAACGCTTTCACCGAAACGACATTTCATTACCTCAATCTACCATTCTGTCAATGCCGGCAAGCTTGACAATTCACATGCGCAGATCTTCCGGTGGACATCACACACGTCGAACTATTATCGACAATCATCGTCCTCTA
>JABUQX010001642.1:15000-20000 GCA_015478945.1 Trachelipus rathkii | reverse complement strand
ATATATATATATATATATATATATATATATATATATATATATATATATATATATATATATATATATATATATATTTAGATGTGTATTATGTATGTCTATTTATGTGTGTTTATATGTCTATGTATTTATGTATATGTATTTTTTTATTAATTTTTATTTATAAAAGGCGCCCCGATAGCTCAGTGGTGAAACCCTCACCAAACAAGCGACTGTCCCAAGTTTCGAAACTGGTCTGGTGGGAGAATGTGAGGCATTTCTCTCCTTGGGCTAACTCGTTCTGCTCAGACTTTTAATATATTTCACCCCCCTTCCTAGATTATATCTCTGGCCATTAGCAGTGGTGTTTATCTGTATATATATATATATATATATATATATATATATATATATATATATATATATATATATATATATATATATATATATATATATATATATATATATATATATATATATATATATATATAGAGATAGCTCATTCTCTTTATCCAATGCCTTCTGTCAGGAAGATCCATCATCCACTTCCGGTTCTCGTCTGTTCTATCACTCCACTTTACTCTGGATGAAGGCGTTCCGTAGGACAGTGTTCTAAGTATATATTATTATCAGCTCCCGGATTCAATGACATCGTTACTACTATCCCAGAGACTGTCAATTTTTCCTGTGTTGATGACTTGGAGCTATACATTACCGTTGCCAGGCTATCATTTCTTGAACGCCAACTACAACTAGCTATTGAGAATATTTGACAATGGATTAACTCCCATGCGGCTTCCATTACTCACCCACCAAAACCTTCAGTAGTACTATTTAGGGAAAAAGGAAGTCGAAGAACCTGCCACCTTCTTCCCGCGAGCCTAACCTTATATGGTTCACTCATTCCTGTAACTTTGCAAATCAAATATCTTCGGGTCATTCTAGATGGCAACCTTACATACTCACCGCATATTAAACACCTGAAAACGACTTGTCATCGTGTACTTGAACTATTACGTCATCTCACCTCAAAATCTTCGGGTGCTGATCCCAAGTCCCTTTTAGGTTTCCACATCGCCCTAATCCGATCGAATTTCTACTATGGCTGCGTAGTATATGGCTTGGCTTCCCTAATTCTTCTACATCTGTTAGATCACATCCAAATTCCAAAATGAGGCAATCCGTATCTCCACAGTAGCCTTCTGATAGTCCTCCCGGGTGAGCCTAGAAGCTGAATTTGATGTGATGCCACTCTCTCTTCGAATGGAATATATCATTTGCACAAGTTTGCTTCGCTTTCAAACCCCAATACCGTCTGCTCTGACACCGATTCTGCGAGAGATACCTCAGAATCCTTCTTACTGTCCATTTGCAAACACAGTCTGCACCATTCTGAACTTTTGCATTTAATCCATTTGCAAAATGTGCTGCCGTTCTCTTATAATAAGGGGTATACACCTTAGCTATTCCCTGTTCCTACCATCTGCCTGGTCCTGACCTCTCTCTCCAAATCCAGCCACCCCGCTGACTTGTTAAAGGTATCATTCCTGTCTCATTCTACAGTTCACGGCTGATTTACTTCAATATTTATCGAAGGCTTTAAAACAGGGGACGGTGTGAGTGCGTCTGCTATCTTTCCTGACCGCAATCTCATCCATACCCTCCCCTCATGCTTTTATTTTTACGACAGAAATAATGGCTATAATGATTGCCTCTCTCGAATTTTATTCCTTAACCAAGGCCACTCTTATGTCATTTATTCGGATTTGCTCAGTGCCCTCCAGGCGCTTAAAGCCCTTATTCTAAAAACAATAATGTCCGCTGCACAACAATTTCTCTAGCTGCTCCACTCTATCAAGAAACAAATTACATTCTGTTGGACTCCCTCTCGCGTAGGGGTGACCACCAAATCGCTGACAGAGAGTTCAGAATGGCAGCCGTCTCTTCCATAGCTGTTCTAGGAACATCCGGATTCCATTCGACAAGGTTGCATCCTATCAACTGATTATTATCCTGTTCTCCGACAAGGCTTCCGGTTATACTAAGAAATATAAAGCCGAACATTGGTGAGTGGTCTTTCCCTCACCGACAAGATAGCTTGCACGAGGTAATCCTTGCATGCCTCCACATTCGCCACACCAACATCACTCACAGCCACCTCATGACACGGGATACTCCTCTCACCCAAAAATTTTGCCGTCGCCACACCCCGCAATCTTCACCTCATCTTCATTGATTGTCTTCAACTGGACTCCATTCGCCGTCGTCATTTTCCTACTTTATGATCCATAACACCTTCTAAAAGGCTATCCCACATCTTGTCTGACCCCCCCCCAACTTCAGTAGTAATTCTGTTTTCTATCACCTTCAGGAATTGGATGTTCTTAACGTTTTTTTTTTGTTGTTGATCTAAACCGGAATTTTGTATTTCTTATATGATACGACTGAATATTCATTCCGTTACTTAAATTTTCTGCTTTGACGTATTGAAAATAAATAGATGGAGTATAGAAGAGGGAAGATACGTAGAAAAGTCGATGATCGATATGATGCTGACGAACGATAAGAGAATCTTCGAGGATGTGAAGAATATCCCAACGATCTCCTTGGATTCCGACCACAGAATGGTGCTGGTCAAGCTTAGGTGGAAGCCACTAAAAAAAACGAAGAAAAAAAAACACAGAAAGATATTGTGTGGAGAAACTGAAGGAGAGAAGAGTAATGGAAGAGTCTAGTGAAATAATCTCACTGGAACATGTGAGAGTTACTGAGGAACAAGAAACACTGGAGGAGAGCTGGGAAAGATTTAAAGTGTGAGTGAAACGGGTTGTGGGAGAGGTCATAGGAAAGAAAAAAATCGGGAAAGGAAAAAGGAAGATGACGTCATGGTAGAACGAAGAAGTCAAGAAAGGTGTGAAACATAAAAATGAATGAGGGCGAGAACAGAGGAAAGTAGAAGCGAATACATAATTACAAGAAAGAAACCATGCAGAAGATGTGAAAAGAAGAAGTAAAGACTACGTGGATTAGAATAGGGGGAACTGAAGGAGGACATGAAGAGCACCAGAAAGTTTATATATGGCATGGCCAAGGCTATGAGAAGAAATAAAGAGCCCGAAACGTATGTAATGTATGAACAAAGAGGAGGAACTACTTTTGGAGGAGGAAGAGGTGACGGAAAGATGGGGGGAGTATTTTGAGGAGTTGCTGAACGTGGGGGAGTGAAAGGGGATAGACGAGGAGAGAGAAGAGGCACCCCAAAAGAGATATAGGAACTGGAGGGAATAGGAATGATTGAAATAACAGAGGTAAGAGAAGTGCTTAAGAAGTTAAAAAATGGAAAGAGCGTAGAATATGACGGGCTGAATAACGAACTGTTTAGGACGGGAGGAGGAATAGCTAGTTGGTTCATGGAAATTCTCAAAAAAGCTTGGGAAGAGGGGAGAATCCCTGAAAACTGGAGAAAAGCAATTATATGCCCTATACACAAGAAAAAAGACTGAAGAGAGTGTGGAAATTATTGAGGAATAGTATTACTGTCAGCAGCAAGTAAAATATATGAAATAATTCTGGAGAAAAGACTAAGAATAAAAGTTGAGGAAAAAATTGGAAAGTGGAAGGATGGTTTTAGACCAGGAAAAAGTACAACAGATTTGTTTTTTTACATGAAGATGATGATAAAAAAAAGCATAGAATGGAATAAGAAGATATATGTTGCATTTATAGATTTAGAAAAGTCGTTCGACAGGATAGATAAAGAGAGATTGTGGAGAGTATTTGAAGATCTGGAATATGAAATTGATAGCAGCGACTTAGGGCATGTATGAAAACCCAACAAACATGGTTAGAGATGGAAGGAGTGGGGAGAGATGGTTTGATGTGAGGACCTGGGTTAGACAGGGCAGTGTTCTGTCACCGCTACTCTTTACATTCTACCTATGTAGCTGCCGAAAAGGATTAGTATACAAGGGAGAACAGAGAACACACACTGATGTATGCGGATGACGCGGTTGTGATTACATCAAGAGTAGAGAACTTACAGGATGCCATGAATAGGTGGAATGAGGTGTGAACGCTGTGGAATGAAGGATAAATAGAGAGAAAACGGTGGTGATGATGATAGAAAGAGAGAGAGAGAGAGAGAGAGAGAGAGAAGAGAGAGAGAGAGAGAGAGAGAGAGAGAGAGAGGAGAGAGAATAGGTGGAATGAGGTGTTGAACGCGTGGGGAATGAGGATAAATAGAGAGAAAACGGTGGTGATGATGATAGCCAGAGAGAGTGAAGAGATAGTGGTAAATATAGAGGAGTCCAGGCTTAAACAAGTGAACAAGTTTAAATACCTGGGAGTTGTGTTCAACGAACAGGGGAGACAAGATGACGAGCTGGTGGAGAGAGTGGGAAAGTTCTCCAAAAACGTAGGAATGTTATACCCACTACTGAAAGAAAGGGGAATACCTACGGAGGTGAAGGTAGTGATGTATAGGACAATACTGAGACCGATCCTACTATATGGATCAGAGTGTTGGGCGATGAACACTGTGCAGAGGAGCAAGATAGAGGTGGCGGAGATGAGAGTGTTAAGAATTATTAGAGGTGTGACGCTGAAAGATAGAATGAGGAGTGAGCAGGTGAGAAGGGAACTGGGGGTGATGTCGGCCCTAGAATGTGTGGAGAGAAATCAGTTGAGATGGTTTGGGCACGTGAAAAGGATGGAGGAGGGAGAGAGATTGATGGGGATGTTGGAGTGGAAACTGGAAGAAGACCGAGGAGGAGATGGATGGAGGAGGTGAGTGGAGCTCTGCAACGAAGGAATAGGACGCTAGAAGAGGTGGAAGAAGACCGGACGTTCGATGACAGAGATGAGTGGAGAAGAATTTGGAGGTACAGCACCTGACAGGCCTTGCCTAACAGGCTGGATGGTGAGTGAGTGAGTGAGTGAGTGAGTGAGTGAGTGAGTGAGTGAGTGAGTGAGTGAGTGAGTGAGGATGAACTCTTCTTTTATTCACTTTTGAAATATTTTTTGAA
>JABUQX010001641.1:22500-30000 GCA_015478945.1 Trachelipus rathkii | reverse complement strand
TGATACATGGTTGCGTGTCCCTTATTAGATGTTATTGGGTCTTGTAGATTCGAAAATAAAGGTTTCAGAACCATCAAGAAATAAAAAGAAATAAATAAATAAATAAAATAAATAAAAATGATTTCTTATTCTTTTATGTTTATAACTTACAAAATTTACGTTTTTACATACAATAAAGCAGTAAAATCACTAAATCAAACCACCATCCAGCCAGCATCCAACCTCCCTCATGACCATCTGTGATATTGATCTATTGATTAAGGTCACATTTTGAATATCATTTTGGATAAACATAACATAAATCAAGTTCTTTATACAAAGATCAACCAATATATGTTGACGTAACAAAGTTTCACATTAATAAAGCTTACTTAGCTTCATCTGAACTATGAATATAACCCCCCAAAGACAAACTTAGCACATGCCTTAAACATGAATAAACTATTAACGTTAACCAAAGTTCACACTAACACAGTAAAGTAAGAATATGGCATACAAATACGTAACCTAACTTACACTTTTCTAAACATATTCGCTGTTATTTACATTAAGACATGTTAATATTAACAAAAAATTTACCATAAACATGTGTAAATTATCATACAGATCGATGAGTATACTCTAACGTAAAAAAGTTTTCACATTATAAAGCAACATTAGCCGTAACATGACCTAAGAAAATAATGTACAACAACAAAACTTAACACATCTTAAGCAGGAATAAGCAGTCAACATTAACAAAGTATCGCATTAACACCAGTAAAGTAACTAACATTTAGCATCCAAATACGTAACTTATCACACTTTGTCAAGCATGTCTCTAACATAACAATGTTAATTTACATTAACAGGTAATATGTAACAAAAAATTTACTATAACCTTGTGTAACTATCATATATAGACCGACGAAAGTATGCAGTCGTCACAAAAAGTTTTTCATATTATAAAGTTCACATAAACATTTTACCCAGAACTAGAAGCATATATGTACCAATAGCAAATGCAGCACCATCTTAAGCAAGAATAAACTGCTTAACATTAACAAAGATCCACACTTAACACCAGTAAAGAACTAACAAGACTTACAAAAAAAAACATAATCCATTCATACTTTATCAACCATATCTCTGATATTCAAGTCACATTTCGAGTGTCATTTTGGGTAAACAATAACATAAATTCAAGTTCTTTATACAAAGATCAACCCAATATATGCTGACGTAACAAAGTTTCACATTAATAAATCTAACAGGGGTAACATGAACTATGAAATAATGTACAAAGGAACAAACCTATTCACAACCTTAAACACGGAATAAAATTGTTAACATTAACAAAAGTTCCACACTTAACATCCAGTTAAAGTAACTAAACATAACAAAACCGAAAAACGTAACTTATCCCACCCACTTTGTCAAACATTATCTCTAACATAAGCGGATTGTTAATTTTACACTAACATGGTATAATTAACAAAATTATCACAACGTGGGTTTAATTATCATTTTACTGATCAACCGAATATACTCTAACATAAATAAGGTTTCCACATCAATAAAAAGCTAAACATGATGTAACATGAAAAACTTAAGAAAATAATGTAACCAAGGACAAACCTATCACAACTTGCACACGAGAATAAAACTGTTAGCATTAACAAAGTCCACACTTTAAACACCATGTAAAGCAACTAACAGGGTATGCAAAACGTAACCTAACCTTACTTTTTCAAGCATATCTCTAACATAACGATGTTAATTTACACTAAACACACTAATATTAGCAAAAATGTATTCATAACCTTGTCGTTATTCATAACTGATCAACAATTATATTGTAACATAAAACAATGTTTTCACATTAATAAGCTAACATAGCATCATATGAACTAATGGAATTAATGTACAAACGGACCAAACCTAACGCATCTTACGTCCTAAAAACTGTAAACATTAACAAAATTCCTCACTAAACACCAGTAAATTAACTAACTTTACATACAAAACGTAACCTTTCATTACTTTCCAAGCATATCTTCTACATTATTAACGTTAATCTACATTGACAGCAGTGAACATTTATCCAAAAATTGTGTCATAAACCATACTAACACATCATAATACCTAACGAGTAAAGACGAATAAAGTAAAGTTTTTAAGCTTATCTCTTTTTTAGACTCCGCCTCTTTCAGAAAATACCAAGCTCAAACATGAAAAATGATTTATGCTTAACTATTTGCATAAAAGTGATTGACAATACTATTGTATGACTCCGTTTGGCAGGGAAATACAAAGCAAATGTAAGCAGTTCGCCATTGCGATAATACGAGTTAAATATTAAATGACACATCGTTGGGAATAAACGAATAATCCTCGTGAAGATAGTCAAATCATACAAGGTCGCGAGAAGAATGGCAGGGAGATTGTTATCGTAAGTCAACACAGCGAAAAAAAACTATATCCTTACTGATGAAAAATTAGTGTATAAAACATCCAATGTAATGAGATTTCTTTCTTATCAACCAACAGGAAAGGATAAGTAAACAAAGAATACGACGTACGAATGAACCACATCAGTTCAAAAGGGTATATATCTAGTTCGACAACAAACCAAACAAAACAACAACAACACAAACCAGTAAACGATAGTTAAAAAGATAGTTCTTGTGATTACTAAGCCAATCGAAAATATTGGCTAACGTAACCATTGTGGTTTCACATGAATAAAGCTAACATAGATTACCAGGAGCTAAAGAAAATAAAACTGTACCAATGACGAACTCTAACAACAACTTAAGCACGAAATAAACTGTTAATCATTAACAAAAGTTCCACGACTTAATCACTGTAAAGTAAACTGACATTGGCATACAAAACGTACTATTCCTACTTTTACCAAACATATCTCTAACATATTACGTTAATTTAACATATTGACACAGTAAATATTTAGGCAAGAATTTAGATTAACCTTGTTAAAATCAGTTACAGAGCAGTGAAAGTATGCTAACGACCAAACAACAGTTTTCCACATAATAAAGCTAACTATTAAAATCAACCTGAACTTAAGAATATGATGGGGTACAACGTACAAACCTAATCACACCATTCACGGTTACGAATAAACCACTAACATTTAACAAACTTTCGCACTTAACAGCAGGTAAAGTACCTAACACCATCGATACCAACGTTAACCTTATTTCATCACCTTGTTTCAAAGCATATCCATAACATTTATGTCAATGTTAATTTTACATTAACATCCTATATCGTTGTCATACGTTTAGCTGATTATGGACTAACATCATACTGAAACCACAAAAATTTTAAGAGGAAAACGGTTAACAAAATGTTGTTAACACAACTTCGTAGAAGTATTTACAGATAAGAAGAGTCTTTCAGAAAATGCGTCTAGAATTTCATAAGCCCGCAGCGAATAGAGTTGGCACGGAACATAACCAAAGTATTAAACCAGAACATACAAAAATAAATTAACAAAATTTAACCGACATAACATAAAAAAAGTATTTATTTGAATAAAAATCACAGTATAACACGTAATAGTATTACTAGATTTAGCAGAAACAGTAAATCAGTTAAATCAAACACTATCCATGCATCCCCAACCATCCCCATCCCGCCTGTTGATCTATGTGAACTATTGACAAGTCATATTATCGAGCAGCTTTTGGAATAAACAAAACAAAAAAAATAGAGTTCGTTTATATAACTGACCTGCGAACTATTATGCTTAACACACAAAGGTTTCAGGCATCAATAGCAAAATATCATACATAACTAAAATATAAATGTACAAATGCAAACTAACCTGACCTCGCGTATGAATATATCCAGCTAAACCATCCTGGAACATTCCCTACTTATACCAAAGGTAAAGTAGCTAACGTGTCATACAATACTCTCCATGTTCCCCACTTCCTTCGCGCATATCAGCAACAGCTAAAGCAGGATTATCTAACAAAATCCCTTAAAAAAAAAGTGACCAATCTATTAAAGATACCAACATCTTGAACTATGAATTGCCACTATCTTCATCAAAGTGTCAATCGTTTCGAGTATAACATCATTTGGACCTATGAATTAATCGTTAGACATTAGCAAAAATCTAGGGGCAAACCTAACATTACTCAACAAAAACTTAACTTAGAGTTCACGTTTCTAACACATCATGCCCAGTTTCCAGAAAGGTTTTATACCGCATTGAACAAATTGAAAAACAATAGAAGCATTGTACTCTCCGGGGCGGATAAAGGTAATAATATAGTCATTTTAAATAGTACTGATTACATTACTAAATGCAACACATTACTCAACACACCTACATACGCCCTTTGAAGGGATGTGTGATCCAGGCGAGGGGATCACCCCGAAGGGGTGTAGGCGGGCATTACCCCTCCGAAGGAGGGGTAAAGCCTCAGCCCTTCGGGCTGGAGGCCTAAAGTCCGCTAACACCCCTTCTACCGTATGGTGGTGTAGGTATGTGCGGTTGACATGCATATACTTAGTTACAAGGTTATGTTTATGTAGCTTATTTAATGTGGAAAAACTTGGTTGCGGTTAGCATACTTTTCACTGCGTTATGGATAATAAAAAACAAGGTTATCTGCTAAATTGCTGCTAAAATATTTAACTGTGTCCAAGTAAAATTAACGTTAAATGTTAGAAATATTGTCTTGGAAAAAGTAGGAAAGGTTTACGTTTTGGTATGGCAATGATCAGTACTTTACAGGTTGTTGAAGTGTGGAACTTTGTTATGTTTAACAGTTTAATGTTCGTGCTTAAGTCCTTGTGTATAGATTTCGTCGTATGTACATTACTATTCTTAGCCTCTGGTAATGCCTATTTGTTTAGCTTTATTAATGTGAAAAACAAAATGTACGTTAGCAATATATATCGTTGATTAGTACCAAAAGAACTTATTCTTTGTACTATGTATTGTTGTTGTTGTGTTGTTGTTTCGAACAGAGAATATTTACCCTTTTGAACTGAATGTATCATTCGTTACGTCCCGTATTCTTGTATTACTTCTTCTGATTGGTGAAAAAAAGAACGAAGTTCTACTTATCAGTTTAAGAGGAGGATAGTTTATTAAACACTATTTTTCCAGTAGGATAGTTTCGCTGTGTTGAATACGATGAACATCTCCCTGCCATGCTCTACGTCCTTGTTGTTGTGATATCTTCACGAGGATTTTCGTTTATTTCCCAACGAAAGTGTGTATTTATATTTAATCGTATAATCGAGGCGACTGCTACATGCTTGATACCTTGCCAGAGCGTCAAATATAATAAGTAATTATTGCATGTCATCATTTTATTGCAATATAGTTAATAAGCATTAAAATCTAATATTATTTATCATGTTTAGATAGTGTGATTATTTATCTTGAATAATGGAGGCGGTAGTCTATAAATAATTAGATAAGTTTCTAATTAATACTATTTACTTTATTTATTATTCTTGCTTATATATTCTCTGATTTTAATTATTAGGTATTATTTAATTTAGTTATTATGGTTTTATTATATTAAGGTATATGGTAATGTACTATCATTTTTTGATTATAATATTATACACTTGATGTCTCAAGTTATGTATTAAGTATATTATTCTATATTATTATATATATTATTATTATTGATTATTAATTATTATTAGTTATATATGTTATGTAGATTAATGCTTGGATATTAATTAAGCTATTACAGGATTAACGTATTGTATGTTAATGTTGTGACCGCTTACATGTGTAGTGGTGTAAAGTGAGAGTTTATAATATTATGTTACTGTTTTTTTATAGTTTAATAGATTGATTTTTAGGACGTAAGCAGCTAATGCTATAGATTATAGGATGTCAGAATCATTGTTTCTTTAAGTACAGTTTAGTGTTAGTAACCATAAGATCACTCATGAGCGTTATTGAGCTATGTAAGCTCTAGCATATAAATAATATAAATTGACTGAGAGAGATTTCGAATTGATATTATTATTTTTCGTATTTACGACATGATGCCAAAAAGAAATATAATAAATAGAAGTATGAGTTTGTAGGGATCCAAGATACTATCATACCGATGGACGCACATTGGTGCTTGATGCACTCAACATATTGTGTGGCTAGAAGTAATTCAAAAAAGATGATGATTAAGTGTAAAATTAAAAATCTGTATATAGTAGAGATAATGCTTGAGTGAAAAAGGTATATGGATTAGGTATACGTTTGCAATCTGATGAGACAGGTGTTGAGTTACTTTTACTGCTAGTGTAGAGTGGTATAGGAACTTAGTTAAAGTAGAGGTAACTCACGGACGAGTTGGATTCGTTCGTCTGAGTGCAGTTTGATAGGTTGTCTTTGCTACATTCATATATTTCTCTACTAATCAATAGCTAGACTGCATAGTGTAAATGTCCTTTATCATGAATGTTGTTGTAAACTCTATATTTATAGTTTAGTAGATATTCTGTTTGTTTTATTTATTATCAGTTATAGATAATTAACCACTGTTGTATCATTATGATGTTATGTATCATTATATTTTTAATTACCATTGTAAGTGCTATAATTAATCGCTATGTTAGTGATATGTTCTGAAACAAAAGTGAATATTGCTAGTTAACGATTATTTTTGTTGTTGGATGTTATGTTACTTATTCTGATAAGTATAAGTTGTGGAACTTTGTTAATGTATCAAACAGTTCATATTCGTATAGATGTAAAGGAGAGATAGTAGAATGATAGGATCTCTTCGTCTTTTCCTAGTGTCATATCACTTATTTAGACCTTCAAGTCTTTCTACTCGCTTCTCTTATCGCTCATCGTCTAGACTTCTCATCTAACTGTTGACAATACTCTTGTTATCGTCTCAGTCTCATACTACTTGTCTCTGACTCTCTTGTCCATCATACCATACGAACCTTGACTCTCTCCTCTCATGCTTACTCTCTCATCTCAACATCCATGACACTCGACAATGTCGATCTTGTACATCAGATGACTCTCATACTCGGTTGACAAATGTATGATACTGTGCACTTCATGTCTTTTTTTTTGTTCATCAGTCTCGTCTCTCTCCTTAGGTTACGTTACCTTAACTCGAGTGCTTATAGCTGTTAGGATCTATCGAGTTAATGTTTCAGACAGACTTTTCTCTCTTTGTACATATACACTCGAATAGCTGTCTGCGATTTAGCCTATTGATTATCCTATTATATGCTCTAGTTCTGCGTTCATACTCTTGTCTGCATGTGCTTGAGTACGTTATTAATATGTAAATAATTTTATGATGAATCAGATGCTATACTTTAGTCGTACTACTTAAATAAATAATAGCTCTCCAACCTTACCAGTAATTTTATTTGTATACATATTACCTGTTAATGTATGACTTAAATTTAGAATTAGGAGTAGACACTATGTTCTGATAAGAATTTTGTGTAATAAGTTATCAGTATTATATATTGGATGTGGTGGACGGG
>JABUQX010001641.1:0-2500 GCA_015478945.1 Trachelipus rathkii | reverse complement strand
AGGTCCTACAGTAAAACAAATTATATATTTGGAATCAGCCGAAAATTCTAAGGATGGGATTTAACTTTTTTTTTTTTTTTTTTTTTTTTTTTTTTTTTTTTTTTTTTGGAAGTAAAATTTTTTTTTTTTTTTTTTTAACTAAAGGAATACCCTAGGGTAAACCGCAAAGATGGCAGGAGTCGGGGTCTCTCGGCCTCCCGGTGGACGACGGGGGGGACTAATCCCCCCCTCCGGGGATGGTCTCCGGAACCCCCGCTCTTTGGTCTTTGGGTGTCGCGGGGGTTCCTCCGACCATCCCCTCCGGGGTATGAAACGTCCCCCCCTCTGTCCCCCGTCGGCTCGAGCCCCCTAAAAAAACTTAAAATTTTCCAAAAAAAACAAAATTATTTCACCGAATTTAGGGGGCTCGAGCCGACGGGGGACAGAGGGGGGACGTTTCATACCCCGGAGGGGATGGTCGGAGGAACCCCCGCGACACCCAAAGACCAAGAGCGGGGGTTCCGGACATCCCCGCGAGGGGGGGATTAGTCGCCCCCGTCGTCCCACCGGGAGGCCGAGAGACCCCCACTCCTGCCCTTTGCGGTTTACCCTAGGGAAATTCTTTAAATAAAAAAAAAAAAAATTATTAATTCCAAAAAAAAAAAAAAAAAAAAAAAAAAAAAAAAAAAGTTAAATCCCATCCTTAGAATTTTCGGCTGATTCCAAATATATAATTTTTTTTACTGTAGGACCTGCCGTTCTCTAGCTACATACTGTGAGCATTAAAAAAATCTGACCATCTATATATATATATATATATATTAATGGTATATATTATATATATAATATATGTAATATATTATATATATATAATATATATATATATATATATATATATATATATTATATATATATAATATAATATATATAATACTAATATATATATATATATACCAACACCTTATTGTGGACACAAATAATAAAATATTTACGGTTGAATAAACTAAAAAAATTAAATAAAATGAATTTGAAAAATTATCGAATTTTGAAGCTGAAAAACATTTAAAAAGTAAAGTTCTTTTTATAAGCAAATCAAATTTCTAAATTTTTCTTTTTAACCTAAAATAAAAAATTATTACCAACCTTTCCAATACTAAATTATTTTGAGAACCACAGTTTACTTCTTAATGGTCCTTAATATATATTATATTATATATATATATATATATAGTATATAATATATTATATATATATAATATATATATATATATATATACATATATATATATATATATAATATATAATATATATATATATAGTGGTACCGGCAGTTGATATATATATATATATATCATATAATACATATATATATATATATATATATATATATATATATATATATATATATATATTATACATATATATATTAATATATATATTATATTATATATATATAGTATATATATTTATATATTATTATATATATAATAATATTATATTATATATATAATATATATATATATATATTATATATATAAGTGTATATATAACCATATCATCTATAGATCGCCAAAACGTACAATCCACCTCAAAAGATAATAAAATACCCTTAATGGTATTTTCACATGCTGGGATTTCGATCCTGGCCCTAGCAGAATGAGCGTGCAAAGTGGTTTGACCACTACGCCACGATGAGCTAAAAGAAGAGCACGACAATACTTAATATGGTCCAAATAGGGGTGTTTATATTTAAATATATATATATATATATATATATATATATATATAATATATATATATATATATATATATATATATAAATATATTTATATATATATTTGTATGTATATATATTATATAAGAGCCTGTTCGTAATAACCCCCCCTTCGATATTTTAATCGATAATAATATTATTACGATCGATATTTTAATCGATAATAATTTTTTGGGGTATTTTTATTTTTAAAAAAAAATTCCACCATGGACCCGCGAGCGAAGCGAGAGGGGCAGGCTGCTTTAGCAGGGGACGTGGTGAATGATATAGAGGGGGGCCGAAGGGGGGCATCCGAATCAAAGAAAATAAAATTAGGCACTATTTATGAAATATTAAATATCAATTTATGTATATTCTATATGGAAGTATACACGCACGTTATAATGATACATTTTTAAAGCTTCATAATTTTTACATTTAGTTTTTTAATTAAAAAAACTCGTCCGAATATGTTTAATGTTTTAGAAAAAATAAAAAGTAGGCGCGAAATACATAAATATATATATATATATATATATATATATATATATATATATATATATTATATATATATATATATATATATATATATATATATATATATATATATATAAATATTATATTATATATATAATATATATGAAAATAATAAAGCGTCAAACTTATTTGTAACTTCATTAACAAAATACTTTTTTTTATTTTTATAATAAATTTTGGATGAAATTTAATTTTTAAATCATTAACTTATTTATCATCTTTAGTTTTGAA
>JABUQX010001640.1:7500-13337 GCA_015478945.1 Trachelipus rathkii | reverse complement strand
TGGAAGGAGTTACTTCGAGTATTACCGGAGAGCAAGAGGATGGAGATAGAGAGAGGAGAGAGTGAGTAGAACAGAGCTCAGTAATAGGCTGTGTTGTAGCTTCCTGGTAAGGTACGACGTGACCTTGGGCTGCGTGAGCTCGGGTAGGGAGTGGATTGACTGTCGGAGTTTGTTCGTCGATGCGTTCTGGGGCAGCGTTAAATGGTGACTGGTAGAGAGGCCAGCTTGCTTGCTCTCACACTTCTCTCTCATATCTGGATCGATGATATTTTAATTATATATTATTTAAATAGTTATGTATAATATTATAATAACTATCAGCTCGGTGTAACATTTGGACTCCAAATCGGTCATGGGCATTAACCCAATTTTTACACTACTCTCTCTGGTGGTTTTATAATAATTTATGTTTTATGGGGAGGTGGCAACATAGAAATTATTTTCCTCTAAAATGAACTATAATAATATATATAATGAATAATGAATAATAAATATTATTTAGGAAAAAAGTTGTTACAATATAAAAGTGACGAAAGGAATTTGGTAAAGGATTTAATATATAATAATATCATCATAATATCTATACTAATAATAATAATATAATAATAATTATATAATATATAAATAATATTAATATAATAATAATAAGAAAATAACAAGGAATTATCCATTATCCCTCAAATAAGAAAATAATAATATTGTTTCTTGGTTAAAAACTTTCTTAGCAATTTTTTCTATTAATCTTTTCAAGTAATGGTGTTTCATTTGGAGGAGCAAATGAGCAATTAAATCATAGGCGAAATTGGAACAGTTTGAGAACCGATTCTTCAAATATGGTCACGATAAGAGTTGATTGTATGTTATCAAGTTTTGTTTCCTAATAAAATATATGTTTCAGGAAGTAAACAATTTGGATATCCTGTTTCAAATAAGAGAAAAATGAAGGTATCTTATTCCAAGGAGAATCTTTCCACCCAAGCATTTATACCTGCTTCATAAAAAAGAAGTTACAATTATTGTTTTTTGATTATTATTAAAATTATTTTGAATTTAAATATTTGCCATGTCGTGGATATGAAATATGCAGCTGATACTTTTATGAAAATGTTTTGCACATTTGTGAAAATCGTACAGTTAATGGATGATATTAGAAATAGGGATTGAAAATTATTGATTTATTCTTATACGACATCTTGCTAATATTTTCCAAATTCATTGAACTCTAATGTGTGTAATTTTCAAACTCCATTGAATTTGCTGTGAATACGTCATTAGGTTGAATAGGTAACAGGAAAGACACACCTCTCTGTCTGTCTTCTTTGCACACCACAGAGAGAGGAGCGAGAGAAGAGGAGGAGAGGAGAGAGAGAGGCAGAGGAACAGAGAGAAGAGAGAGAGAAGAGACAGGAGACAGAGACAGAGAGAGAGAGAGAGAGAGAGAGAGAGGAGAGAGGAGAGAAGGAGAGGAGAGAGGGAGAGAGAGAGGAGAGCGAGAGGAGAGGAGAGAGAGAGAGAGAGAGAGAGAAGAGAGAGAGAGGAGAGGAGTGAGGAGAGAGAGAGGAAGAAGAGAGAGAGAGAGAGAGAGAGAGGGGGAGAGAGAGAGAGAGAGAGTAGAGAGAGAGTAGAGAGCAGGAGAGAGAGAGAGAGAGAGGAGAGGAGAGAGAGAGAGGAGAGAGAAAATTTGACTTTTATTTGAAACTTCATTTGATCAGGGGAGGGGGGGGAAGTAGAAATTCTAATTTTTTTTGTGGTTAAAGTGGATAGCTAATATAAAAAAGAGCTATGCCATAGCTTCGATATGAGTAATTTTAAAATTGCAAGTGAATATCCCTTATGATATAAGAATTATATTCAATGCTACAAATTGAAACATGCAAATAGCACTTTGGAATTTTTAAGATTGAAATCCCATGTGTCGGATTCAACTTTTCAGAAAAAAAAAAATATATATTTTAATTTATTTATTTATTATTACCATAAGCCTCTTATCTGAAGGGAGTCCAATGTTCGAATCCGCTGATGGAGAGTAAAATTTCCTTTGACTTATTTAAAAATGGTGGGCCAGGCTTTGAGTACTCAGCAATTATGGATGAGAAAACCGGGGCGCTTTAAAAACTATGCTTGAAACGTTCTTTTTGGGCGTGGATGGCCTAGTGGTTTAGGCAATGCCGGTTTATTGTTTACCTGCGAAACGCGAGTCAATGTTCGAATCGCTGATGAGTAAAATTTTTGACTCATTATTATGATATATATATTATAGTATATCTTTATAGTATTATTATATTATTTATATTATATATTATTATATAGTATATATATATTATTATATATAATATTAATATATATAGTATATAATATATACTATTATATATATATATTATATATATAATATTATATATATAATATAATAGTATATATTATATTATATATATATTATATTTATATATATTATTTATATAAATAGTATGTAAATAAATGCAACTTAAATAGTGGTATTGTGATATAGTATTGATAGAGGGTTAATTATATTGTAATTATTATGAGTTTGAGATAGAGTGTCTATCATTTGGTATGTTAGTTTTGATTGTGGAATTATGAGGTTAAAAATGTTTTGAATGAGGTAATTTTTTTCCCTTTACACACAATTTTCATTTTTTGCAGGATTGTTGATTGGAAAAAGCTGGGAAAATTTTCTTATTCAGTGTATTGAAAAATAATTTTCACGGAGGGTGGATTTTTTTTTTTTTTTTTTTTTTTTTTTTTTTTTTTTTTTTTTTTTTTTTTTTTTTTTTTTTTTTTTTTTTTTTTTTTTTTTTTTTTTTTTTTTTTTGTAGGTTTGAAGTTCTTTTACTAAAATTTTCTACGTGAATTCAATTTTAAATTTTATTTAAATTTTTTTTTGAAAATTGGCGACCTTGACGTGATTATAGTGTTATACATCCACAAAATCAAAAAACAGAATAGTTTTTAGTGCTTACTTACCATATAATGAAGAGCATTTAATCCTATTTAAATAAAAGTATTAAATACCAATTAAAAATATCTATATTGTATTATATATTATATATAAATATATATATATATATATATATATATATATATATATATATATATATATATATATTAATATATATAACAATAAATTATAATATATTTATATTACTATACTTATAATTTAGGTTTTTAAATGCTCCCTCTACTGGTCTAAATATGTTGCCTGACTGATGATAACGACACATCTTTTTATGCTGCACCTTAAGGACAGACAAATTCGATTATGGCTTCTAAAGTATTCCCTAATAGGCTGCCATGGTGGCACAATATTTCATGGACGGATGACCAAGTAAAGTAATGTTTGTGTGCATATATATACATATAATATATACTATTTTGTATAAATATTTTTATTACTAATTTAGATATATATATATATATATGATATTAATATATATATATATATATATACTATATCAGTCAAGTTGGCTAACTTAGACGGATTCCCTCTTAGTATGGGTTTGAGTTCTAGTTCGGCCACGTTATCGGAACAAAAGAAATTGTCGCTTATGGCAGATTTCTGATTTTAGTATTGCAGGTTTTGGCATAGTGTATTACAAGTAATTTAATACACACGACATAAACCATAACAAACGATACAACAGAAAGTCTTTCCAAACATATCGTTCTCTATGCTTCTGCGCGATTGGAAGTTGCGTAACTAGGAGCACAGCCTTAGTGCAAGCATTCGACTACGTCGGCTAAAGGCAGTGCTTGCTATCGGACCTAAAATTCCTTGCCCTTACATTGGTCGAAACATAAAAGTACTGCCTGCAATTTACCTACTCGATTAGAGGCTATGTGGTAAATAATAATAAAGTAAATAAATAAATGTATAATATATATATATATATATGGTTATATTATATAGGTATATGTATCGTAGTATGAACTATGATATTATGTATATATACTTTATATATATAGTATATATTATATATGTTAATATATAGGTAAGTTTATATAGTATATGTATATATATATATTTAGACTTGAAGTATCGGGACGAAAGATATTCAATGTTGTGATGGATCGGTGACGACAATTGATCAGTGTGGGTATTGGTGGAGAGCAGTTCGTTTGATAACGAGGGTCTGATGTTTCGATCGAAGAGGTCTGCAAAAAATAATAATTTTTTAGAGTATATTTTTTTATATGTGCGTTGAATACATATATTCTCCCTGCTTCTTTAATTCTTCATAATTATTTTTCAACCTACCAGAAAAAAAATCTGTTTTTGAAAATGTCAAATGATCTTTCTAACTTAGAACATGTTTTTTAAATGCTTCTTTTTTTAATTTGTTTCTGTATCATTACTCTGGAATGTTATTAGATGTTTCTTTAGAGTTTCCACTCCCTCTTTTCTCTCTTTTTTGGCAATGTTCAGTCATAATCTTTATAACAATTGACTTAAAAAGTAGATTATGTCAAACCAAATAACAGTTCTGCTTTGATATGCATTTTCTGAGTTGAAGATAAAAGTTCTCAAAATTGTATTGTCTGCTTAAATTGATGTAATTTTGATAATTGAGATAGAGTATCCTAACTATCTATGCTCAACTCCCATGTCCATTACTTCTAATGATAGTTGTTTTGACCCAACAAGATTCTTCCTGTTATCCGAATTAGCCTTGCATTATGTCGAATGATTTATGTATATTACTCTTTTGAAACTTACTCATTAAAAAATGTTGTGTATAGTCGTAACTTTATCTTCTTCTTTAACCTACCCGTACTTTCGTTACTATGCTTAAGCTGGCTTTCCTTAGGTGGTATTCATGGCTGCTTTTGACCTTACACACAATCTAGGTATTTTGTTTTCCTTATCAACTATAACCTTTCCTTCCTGTTAAATTTGTATTTCAGTCAACCTTTATCGTCCTTCCACTATAAATTTGTTTTCTCCAAGGATTTTAAATCTATTTACAAACTTTTTATAGTATATATAGTATTTTATTGATAGTAGTATTATAAGGTATATATATCAGTTGTGTTGATTTTATATTATTAAATGGTTGTGTATAGTGTTCATCTGTAATAGAATAATATTATGTAACTGAGTTATGTTATGTTATATATTAGTATAGTGATAGGGTAGTTTAGCGGTGGATAGTATTGGTTGCGTCATCAACGAACGCTTGGATGTGCGCACCTACGGTGTATGTATGTATATATATATGCCTATGTATATTAGGTACAAATGGGCAGTTGGGGTAAAAGGGGGGAGGAGGGGAAATAATAATAATATATATATCGATATAAATAAACTCATATACGTACATGTATATCGATATGTATGTACGATCATATGTACGCCCGCTACGGCGCGGCTCGGTAATATTGAAATAAATTTCTGAACATAAGACTTTAAAAAGAAAACCTTCACTGGCTTAGGTTTAAACTTTTTTAGCCACGTTCCTCTATCGTTTAAATGCAATAGTATCAAAACTTTACTATTCAGAGCTTTCCATCTAACATCCACGTACACCCTAATGCACAATGAATTTCGCTTTTTATTAAACTTTTTTGGATCAAATTTTTTCCCCCATTCTTTAGTTTATAAATACATTAATAATTTTTTGGCTTCGAAATTTGACCCTCCCTCTCCTCCTACAGCCACAGCTCCTAAGCTAAAATTCTATCTTTCTTTACCGTTCTACGAACACATTCACATTAAACTTTCTAAGGATCTTTCTCATTTTCTTTTCAATACTTTCCCTCAACTTGATACCAAATTAATTTTCAGTCCCGCACATAAAATATCGTCATTTTGCAACCACAAG
>JABUQX010001639.1:32500-42500 GCA_015478945.1 Trachelipus rathkii | reverse complement strand
TACTAATATTATATATATAATATATATATAATAATATATATATATATAATATATATATATCATTTATCTAATTAACCTTTAAAATCTGATGGAGGGTGAGTTTATTTGGTGGGTTTAAGAGTTAATAGAGCTGTATCTGCCCAAGAGAGTTACTTGCCGTGCATCGGTAATCTGCGTAGTCTCCGTTGTTTACATCCACAATCTTCAAGGGTCGATACCCATAGGGTTAATCCGTCCCCACAATACTAAAAATAAAAACCCAAAATTTGAAAACATTAGTTAAATAAAAAACAAATGCAAATAATATATTTTTTTTCAAACATTAAATATTTAATTGATTATAATTAATATTAGCATTTTTATTGAAATACCTAACATATTTAAATTCTTATTAATATTGGAATTTTTAATTAAATAATATAAATTATATATATATATATATATATAATATATATATATATATTAATTATATAATTATATTATATAATAATTATATATATATAATTATATTTTTATATATATTATATTGAAAACCACCCCTAAAGTATTTTCACCCTCCTGGGAATCGAACCTGGACCCTAGCGGATGTACGCGTATGTGTTAGACCACTACGCCATGATGTGCTAAATGAAGAACATGACAATACTTCCTATGGTCCAAATAGGGCATGCCGCGCTCTTCACGCTCACACTCGAGGGGGGGGGGCCAAACAGGAGGGGTACCACACAAGGAATAGTAATAAAACAGAACCGGGGTCAAGATGTACATAAGAAAATTGCAATAACCTACAATCAAATTTGTATTGAAAAACACCCCTAAAGTATTTTCACCCTGATGGGAATCGATCCTATACCTTAGCGGATGTACGCGTATGTGTTTGACCAAAACACCACGATGAACTAAAAGTAGAGCACGACAATACTTCCTATATTCCAAATAGGGCATGCCACGCTCTTCCCGCGGCATGCCCTATTTGGACCATATGAAGCAATGTCGTGTTCTTCTTTTAGCTCATCGTGGCATTTGGTATGTCAAACACCAAAACACCGTGTATAATACCTAGGGTCCAGGTTCGGATTCCCAGTAGGGTGAATGAAAATACAACTTAGGAGGTTTTGTTAATTCCAATAGAAATTTTGAAATTGCAGGTTATTTGCAAAAAAATTCAAATATGTAACATCTGACCAACCGGTTCTAGCATGTATTATAAGTTCAACCTTGTGCGGTACCCTGTTTGGGCCCAAGTGCAGGCGGGAAGAGCTCGTTGTGTTCCTATTAGGTGGGTGCATGCAAACCTATATTGCGAAAACATAAGGAAAGTATATGTCGCATGTTACTTCTTTTAGCTCATCGTGGCCAATTGAAAGAGTGAGGAGATCAACACATACGCGTAATTCCGCTAGAAAGGCGTCTCCAGCCAGTTCGATTCCCAGAACATTTGTGAAAATACTCTTTTAAAGGTAATTTTCGAATACAAATTTGTTTGCAGGTTATTTGCAAAATTAAAATAATAAAAATACTAAATAATAATATATAATATATAATAAATAAGTAAATATAATATATAATATATAAATAAAAATAATAAAGTATAAATATATATATATAAAAATTATATTAATAAAAATAAAAATAATATAATATATAAATAATAAATTAATATATATAATATATATTTTATATATATTATATATATAAGGTGTATGGTAGTGTACCTGTGGGAAAAAGCGTAATCATTGAAATTATTGTGTTTGGTGGGTGCACTATTCCTGGAATTGCCTGTGCGCTCCCTAATTTGAAAGAAAAAGATAGATGAAACCAAAAATGAAAAGTAGGCAGGGATTGCCCTTGCGTGGCAGAAAAGCAAAACCTTTTCCTCCTTCGATAGCCCAGTGCCCCTTTTGGCACCAACGTTTTCTCCGAACAATCATTGCCCCCGTCTGTCATAATAAAACAAAAATCTAAATATTATTATACTTTAAAGTTTCAGTGTAATATATAATATATATTATATATATATCATATATTATATATTTATAATAATTATATATATATTATATATATAATATATTAATTCATATATATATATAATATATATATTATATATATAATATATATTTTATAATTATATATAGATATATAATATTTTATTTAAATATATTCATTAAAATTAATTAGTATTACTCATATATATTCTAAACATAACAAAAAGAAAAATTTATTTTTTAAATTCAATACAAATATATATATATATCATATTTAGTAAGAGTATATATTATATATATATATATATATATTAATTATAAATATATTATATATATAATTATTTATTTAGTTATTATATATATTTTATATTATATATTTTTTATATATATATATATATATTTTTATATTTATATATTTTATTTATATTTAATTTTATATTATTATTATTATTTACATGAAACTATATATATATTATATATATATATATATATATATCTTTTTTATAAAAAGATAGTGTCAGCTAACTAATACTTTAGTACTACTACTACTACTACTACTACTACTACTACTACTACTACTACTACTACTACTACTACTACTACTTCTACTACAACTACTACTACTACTACTACTTACTACTAACTTACACTTCTTCTATTAATTCTAATTAATAAATAATAAATAATAATAATATATTACATAATAATAATAATAATATCCAATAAATAATAATAATAATTAATAGATAATAATAATATAATAATATAATAATAATAATAATAATAATAATAATAATAATAATAATAATAATAATAATAATAATAATAATAATAATAATAATAATAATAATAATAATAATAATAATAATAATAAAATCAAATAATAATAAAATAATAATAATATATAATAATAATAATAATAAATTAGAGTTTTAATAGATAAATAAAATAATAATTTTAAATAATAAATAATAATAATTAAAATAATATTTGTCTTATAATATAATAATAATAATTAATAATAATAATTAAAAAATAAAATAATAAGATTAACAAATAATAAAATAATTTTAATAATGATCAGGATAATAATAATAGTTAATGGACATTGAAGTAAATTTAAAAATAATAATAAATAATCAATAATAATAATAAATAATAATAATAATAATTAATAAAATAAAATAATAATAATTTATAATAATTAATAATAATTAATAATATAATAATAATAATTGAATACATAATAGAGGTAATAATAATGTTGTTGTAATTATTATATATATTAAACAATCTCTTAACGTTATAATGTAAATAATGGGAATAAATTGGCAAAATAAGATTCAATTTCTTCACTATATAATTTCTCGTTTAATAAAGTTCTTAGATTTTTTTCTATTGTATTAATAATTAAGAAAACTCAGGGTATATAATATTAGTTCCTGTTACCTTTATTCTACACGTTTAATGGAAATATTTTCCTATTCTCCATATAATAAAAATGATAGATTAATCTCCAATTTAAGCCAAAAAAAAAATCCTCTTTGAGATCCCAAAGAAAACAATGATACTCACGTTTGAATAAACAACACTTTGTTTCTAGGTTAAGTTTGTGTAACGGTAATTACCAACTCCCATTGAGCTGAACACAACGTTAGATAAAGAGATCCCCGGTGTCATTATCTCGAGAAGATATCAGTTTTTTCAACATCAGTTAACTTTGAACGTTTGAATTGCTTGACGTGACTTTTTTGATTAGCCAGATCTCCCTCCTCTGTCATATTACCATTGCGAATGTCAAAATGGCAAGGAAAGACGGTAAATGGATACAAGCATTCGACATTGTTAATTTAAATCTTTTTCGAGGAGAAATGTGGTGAGAAAAAAAAATATTTGAGGATGATTTGAAACTGTTGTCTTGAAAATTTTTATTTTTTTATGTTAAAGGGAATTAAATGAATCCTTTTTTTTAGGTGTTTATATTTAATTTGTCTTATTTTTATTATAAGTTATGGCTAATAGATAAAAATTATTAAGTGTTCTATGAGAAATTTTGCTACAATAATTTTTAATGTAAGAGCTTATTTTTAAAAAACTGTTGAATCTAGAAATATGTTTGTATGGTTATATTTAAAGAAGAATATATAAAATTTGGGGAAGCAAAATTTTTTTTCTTTACTTTTTGAAGTCACACCAAGGAACTAAAATAATACCATCTTTCGGTTAATAATTTTTGTTACCTGGTCAAAGGAAAAAACTGGTGTGGTTTTTGTTAAGCAAAAATTTTTGTTTGATATAATCTTTTACTTTATCTTTAATTAGAAAGGTTATTAATCTATGTTTTATTCTTAATAATTACTTGTTACTTTTTATGGTTTTAAAGCCCGTTAATTAAGAATAAATTTCTTCTGGTTTTTTATATTTTATCGAATTAGTTTTATTTTAGTTTTTTATATCATTCATGTGTCTGTTATTAATAATTTAGGAAAGCAAGTCAATAAAAACGCCCTTTTAGCTATATACTATTGTTTACTTCTCTATGTTATAAAAAAGAGAAAAAAACGATTATCTAAGCATATTATAAATTATTTAATTTGTTTAAACTTTTTTTTGTTTGTTTTTTGTAAAATTTTATTATATTAATTTTTAATATTTTAATAATTATTTTCGTAAAGATCGGTAATTTTGTATAAAAAAGATTTAACTTAAATACTGTTTATGTTTACAGAATATTATTTTCATATAATAGTATTATATATATATATAATATATCTAAATTAATATAATGTATATATATATACTACTATGTTATTATATATATATATATTATAATATATATATATAGTATAGTATATATAGATATAATAGTGATATATATATAGTAGGGGGTATAGGGGTATATATATAAGTATAGAATATTTATAGATATACTTACTTTTATTAATTGGTATATTATATGATATATAGTATATAATATATTATAATAATGTTATATATATATATATATATACTATACTATATATATAATTATATTATAGTTATATATTATTTATTAGTATATATATATATTGATATAATATTATATATATTTCTATTTGATACAACGAAAGAGAGATTCACGAATGAAACTAAACAACTAAAATCCAACACTAAAGCAATTCACATATTTGTAACCAGCGAAAAATTTTAGTTAGGAAAAATCTTTAAAAAATTAGCAAAGGCCTAAAATAAGATTTTCATTTTTCCTAATGTAAGTTTATGCAGTACTTGGTGAGCGATAAGAATTCAAATTTCCGTGTCTGCTTGCCGAAAGTTTCCAATAATTGTTTTTGTCCACGTTAAAAGTTAGTTTAGTATTAATGTTGCCAATAAGTGTTTTTTTTAACATTGTCTCGTTTGCGCCTTCAGTTTTGATTTTTTTTTTAAATTTAACGAATACCCCTAGGTGAAACAGCAAAGATAGAAAGGTGTCGGTTACCTGTCGGCCTACTGGGACGACGGAAGGAACTTCGCCCCCCCCCTCTGTCTTTCCAACGGCCCCTAAAAAAAACCTTAAATCCCCCTAAAAAAAATGAAATTCTTCGATAAAATTGTCCACTAATTCCAAAAATGTCATTTGTTTTAGTGTATGTAGGACGTGTAGTTCTCTAGTTAGATGCATGAATCTTTCTATAGTCTGTCCTATATATATATATATATATATATATATATATATATATATATATATATATATATATATATATATATATATATATATATATATATATATATATATATATATATATATATATATATATATATATATATATATATATATAAACTTCCAACGTGCTTAATCCCCTTCTCAGAGGGTAACTCGGGGAGACTACAGGGAATCGAATTTTAAGGCCGGTTATCCCAAGCCTTTCGCCACCAAGTGTTCGCAGTCGAGTTTTAATTCTTGTCCCCAGGAAGATTAAACTCAGGCTGCTACACGGAGGATTGAACCAGCATCCTCTCACTTCTCCTTGGTGCGTAGAAGATTCACACAACAAGCTTTCATCCAATTTCTAATGGTATTGTGGAACATTTTCACCTCCACCTCAAGGCGTCCTTGGCAGCCCAACCCCAACCGGAGCGCTGGACTGAAGTTTTCCCTTTAGTCATGCTTGACATCCACACGGCAATTAACTAAGATCTTCTCTGCTCTGCTGCAGAACTTGTCTACGGTTCTATTCTTCGTCTGCCTGTTGAATTTTTTTTTTCACAGTCTTCTCATCCAGCTTTTGCAGATTCTCTTTCCTATCTCACCCGCTTGAGACTGTGTCCAGTCGTGGAGACCCCCATCTTCACTGTAGCAAAAGGTTCATTCCTCCATCCTGAAGGATCTTTCATCATGACCATATGTTTTTGTGAGGTATGATTCAGACCGAACCTCACTCCAACTTAAGCACGACGGAACTTTTCCGGTTTTACCTAAGATGGAGAAATTTTATACTATTCAACGTCTTTTCCGCACTGAGGTCGCTTACATTGACCGTCTCAAGCCTGCTTATTTTGAAGCTAACCCTCCTGACTTTCAGGACTCCGATTTGTTTCCACATACTGTTCCTGTTTCTCTTCCTCTAACTTGTTATGGATCACCACCTTCTCCACCTGCATCTATTTTTCCAGCTTCACTACCACCTCCACCCTTGCCACTACCATCGCCTTCACCTTCAGCTCTGACTAATGCACCTGTCCCGACTATAGAACCGCTTTCGGCTCAGTGTACAGTGAGCAGTTCAATTTTAGCTGCAACTCCTGCTCAATAACTCGTTCTCGGTCCCGCCACAGCACTCGCATAACTGCTCGCTCCAGCTTCTTTTTCTTTTTCTTTTTCTTTTTCTTCTTCTTCTTCTTCCTCTTCTTCTTCTTCTTTGCAACCTGCTACGTAGGAGTGGTCGCAGACACCATCATCTTCTGCCTAGGTCCCTCTTCGATCTGTCATTGCTCCTTCTGAATCACTGAGTAGATCGGGTGATGGTCGAGAAGTTCGTTGGCTCAGGCGCTACCTCGACTAATTTACTTCCCGTCCATCAGGCTGCAGGGTGGTCCTAAAGCGGTTCTGCTCCCATCCAAAAGCAGCCTATTGTATGCGATGGGCAGAATCGATGTTACTGGTCTTCCGATATCCGCCTTCGATACTTCTATCGATAGCGCATCGATCTTAAAAAGGACGCTAACTCAACTCGCCAACAATGCGTATTTTAGAAAAGCCTTTAATATCGTGCTAAATATTCTGCTTTTTAGCCAGAATATTCTTTTACTTTCCCTTTGAATTTGAGTGATAGAGTAGAAATTTTACTTTTTTCACCTATCGGCTCTTATTCTGATGGCTCCACCATTCATTATTTTTTTTATTTCGAAAAGTATCCTGAACAACTCTAAACTGTAATATGCTAGGAGAATATTCTTGAAATAATCACCCTCTAATATTTGTCGCATATAAAAATGAGAAAAAGAAAACATGGTTTCTTTAAATGTTTCCATAATTTCAACTCCTTCATCTATAGTAGCTATTCGAAGTATTATTCCACACAAATACAAAATATTTAAAAACATACAACTCAAACTTTTCTCGATCCTTAAATTCCTGATTTCTTATTTTCTCGTGATCTTCCTTGTAAGGATTATTCTGTTTCTCTCACTCTACAAGCTTTTAGGATATTAGAACTCTTTCTTCCATCCCAAGTCGATTTCTATAAATAAAGGGAGAGTTTGTCCTCATGTGGAGTACTCTCATCATATCTAGGTTGGTTCCACTCAATCTGTCTGCCTCTCTCTCTCTCTCTCTCTCTCTCCTCTCTCTCTCTCTCTCTCTCTCTCTCTCTCTCTCTCTCTCTCTCTCTCTCTCTCTCTCTCTCTCTCTCTCTCTCTCTCTCTCTCTCTCTCTCTCTCTCTCTCTCTCTCTCTCTCTCTATCTATATATATATATATATATATATATATATATATATATATATATATATATATATATATATATATATATATATATATATATATATATATATACTGTTATATATATATATATATATATATATATATATATAGCCAACCTCTAGAAGAACCACAATCCATATCTCAAAAACTACAACAGCTTAGGAAAGGATTACATTGCTGGAATCTGTAAAAATTACCGAGGAAATTGTAAAAAAAAAAAAAAAATAATCATATCTCGAAAACTACAAAAGCTACAGCGAAATACATTTTTGGAATCCTTGTAAAATTTTGGTTAGGAAAATGTAAAAAAAAAAAAAAAAAAAAATTAAACAAAATTGGCTATTTTTTTTGGGGGGTGCTGGAACATAGTATATATATATATATATATTATTTGTAAAGGTATTACGGCAATTTGGGGGCTCGAGCCGACGGGGAACAGAGGGGGGGACGTACCCCGTAGGGGAGGGACGGAGGAACCCCCGCGACACACAAACAAAGGGCGGGGGTTCCGGAGACCCTTCCCGGAGGGGGGGAAATAGTACCCCCCGTCGAGACCCGACTCCTGCCATCGGTGCGGTATACCCTTGGGGTATTCTTTAGTTAAAAAAAAAAGCAAAATTTAATAGAAAGTCTATTTATTTTAACGAGTAACCAATAAAAGGTCTCTAAATAGGCTCTCTAATCATATTACTATAATTATTAACAATAATTTTTTTTATTTTTTATTTTTTTTACATTTTCCTTTCCAAAATTTTACCAGGATTCCAAAAATGTATTCCTTTTCACTGAATGAACAAGATAAAATCGGAACACTATTTATACCAAAATTATACATAAATTGGTTGGTTGTTTGGGACTTACTAAACTTAAAAATCAGTATTTATAACAGTATAATAAAATGAAAATTATAAAAGACATATATAATGAAAATTATTACAATTAAAATAAATTAAGTTTGATTGAAGATAAATCAGAGTTGAGTTCAGGCTCCAATTCATGAATGTAGAGGCTCTCCAAGATTTTCCTGTCGCGAGTATCAGTGACGGAGGCAAGAATCGAGAAGTCGTTGGTAGTGATGGGATGATCTTTTTCGTGGCTATGGCTACGTATGGATGAAAATTCAGGTGAGGATAGAGGAAGATTGGTACGGAAAGAAAAACCCTTGTGTTTGGCAATCCTGATGCAAAGTTGTAGGCCTGTTTGACCTACATAGCGGGCATTACAGCCAGCACACTTATACAAGTAGACTATCGAGGAGTGCAACTCTTTAGGGATTAAATCTTTGGACCTGAAAAAGTTACTAATTTTGAAGTTATTAGTAGGAATAAAAATAAAGGTGGCAAATGGGAAGTGTCTCGTTAATATAGGTCTGAGGGTTCTAATAAGGGTGTCGGTGAATCGACCTGTGTAAGGAATCTTCAGGTAAATTTTCTGTTTAGGGACATCAAAAGTGGGAGTAGGTGGTCTAAAATGGTTCTCAAGGAAGTTAAATATGATTTTATCAACAAGGTATGAAGGAAAGAGATTAAAATTAGCGAAGCTCCTTAAATATTGGAGTTCTGAATGAAAAGAAATCCAGGAGGAACATACCTTAAACTTGGCTTAAAGGTCCAAAGATTTAATCTCTAAAGAGTTGCACTCCTCGATAGTCTACTTGTATAAGTGTGCTGGCTGTAATGCCCGCTATGTAGGTCAAACAGGCCTACAACTTTGCATCAGGATTGCCAAACACAAGGGTTTTTCTTTCCGTACCAATCTTCCTCTATCCTCACCTGAATTTTCATCCATACGTAGCCATAGCCACGAAAAAGATCATCCCATCACTACCAACGACTTCTCGATTCTTGCCTCCGTCACTGATACTCGCGACAGGAAAATCTTGGAGAGCCTCTACATTCATGAATTGGAGCCTGAACTCAACTCTGATTTATCTTCAATCAAACTTAATTTATTTTAATTGTAATAATTTTCATTATATATGTCTTTTATAATTTTCATTTTATTATACTGTTATAAATACTGATTTTTAAGTTTAGTAAGTCCCAAACAACCAA
>JABUQX010001639.1:0-20000 GCA_015478945.1 Trachelipus rathkii | reverse complement strand
AATTTATTCACATTATTAGCAATAGCTAATAATGTAATTAAATTTGTTTTCTTAATTGAAGAATACAAATTAAAACTCCTCGTACAATAATGGTAAAGCCTAATCATGTAAAGGCATAGTAAATTTCGATATCACGCATAGTAGTAGTATATAATAATTACTACTATATATATATATATATACTATTGTAGTTATATATTTATATATAATAATATATATATTTATATATATATATATATATATATATTATATACTATAATATATATTTATATATACATATAATAAAGTTTATATATAATATAGGTATATAATATATATATATATATATATAATGGTATATATATAATAGTATATATATATAGTATTATATATATAATATATATATCTATCTATATATATATTTATATATATATGTATATATATATATATATTAATATATATATATTATATATTATATATATATATATATAAATATTATAAATTAGTATATATATATATATATATTATTATATAGTAAACTATATAAGTATAACCACTATATATAAATATATAATTAATCATTAATCAATCCACCCTCTCCCCAGGAACTTGTGGGGGTAGCGTGCTAACATACACGAAAACATGAAAATAGTTAGAAGAATATTAGCGAAATCAAAAAGAAGCTCAGCCTTACCGGCCCCTTTAGACCTTTTTAGTGAGAACTCGTCGCAGTCAGAAAATCCACTCTAGAGCTTCAACCATACCCCCTTCACAAAACCCCGCCATTCACTCCTATTATACACCTTTCTTCTCCTCCAATCCCTTAGAACTATACCCTCCATAAAGGCTTTGACACACAACTTCCAATTCCACTCAATCACCATCTCGCCTCCGTTCTTGATAATTTCACCAGTAATTTCATCTATACCTGTAGATTTACCGTTCTTTAACTTTCTCATTTTAACCAGTACCTCCTCCTTACTAATGACCTCATCCCAAAAATACCTATTCCTTATTGCACCATCAAACCCACACACATTCACTATCACCTTTTCATTACTGCCAATGTTATGTAGATTTTCGAAGTGCTCCCTCCACACTCCCTCACATCCATTTCATCAGTTACGAAAGCACAATCCCTATTCATTATTCTAAGCAGATTCACCTTACCTCATTCTTAACCTTTCGCGGTTCCTTCCCGAAAAGCTTCCCATTCTCTTGTAAGTCCCCATTCATCCTCCTTCCATCCTACTAAGTTTTCTTAGATGACGTTCTAATACTCGGTGAAATACTAGAAGCTCGCAAAGAATAAAGTGAGGAAAAAGCTTGCCAAGTGCAAGTTCCTCAGAAACAGCCTCCTCTTTTTAGGCTTTTAAATTTCTCATGAGGATATCTATCCCGACCTAGCAAATCTGCAAACATTAACTACATTCAAACCCCCGACAAATGTCGCTGAGACAAGATCTTTACTCGAGTTTCTAAATTATTTTAAACCACCTCATAGACTCGTATTCATTAACTGCAAAACCAATAACAAAATTGCTGCGCAAAAATGAGGAATTTTGTTGGGGTCCAGAACAGCAACAAACTTTCCTCACGCTAAAGGACAAGTTACTGCTCCAACCCTAATTGAAGTATCCCAATTATAATAAATTCTTCATCAACACAGATGCTTCCACTTTAGGCCTGGGAGCAGTCTTATCTCAACTAGATGAAAATGGCAAGGAAAAGCCATTGGCCTTCATCTCCAAAGCACTCTCAAAATCCGAAGCTAACTATCTCAGTAGGAACCCACCAAAATGCTCAAACGCTTTCAAACAAAACTCAGTTTTACTCACAGCTTCCATACCTCTCACAAAAGAAAACATCGTAAACGAACATAAAAGTGTGTCCACGCCTCAAAACACTTTATGATTTCGCCAAACCTATCCTCTCCCACAACAAACCCTTGTCTGCACAAGACGCTATTGCAGATACATATCCACATGTTCTAATCAATGATATTTTACACTACGCCACACATTCTGTTAAATTTCTTGTACAAGTCCTAGACACAATGATCCATACTATCACGGAATACTCACATGCGTCCTTTGCCGCGGGACACTGACGTACGCTGCGAACCGAATGAGAGTTCGGAAAAAAATACATTTTCCCTAAATTGCACAAACTAGTTCATGAATACTGCACCAAATTCCCTTCATGCCAAAAAGTAAAGGGTAACACTCCCAAAAACGCTCCAATCAAAGCATACCCTTTACCTTACGAACCATTTTCACGTGGACACTTAGATATACTAAGACCTCCATCACAATGTAAAATTAAACATTGTAAATACATTATTTGCATGAAAGATACACTTACACGTTATGTTGAGTTTGTCCCTTTAAAGCAACACAAAACAAAAGATATTGCACAAGCCATCCTAGAGAGAATAATATGTAGACATTCAACCCCCGAGGTCATCCTTTCGGATCACGTCCCGGAACTAACTTCCACGCTTTTCAAAGAGATATGCGCCCAATGGCGTATCAAGGCAGTTAACATAGTCGTAAGACACCCTCAGTCAAACTCCCTTGTTGAAAAATTGAACCACAATATAAGCAATTATTTAAGACACTATGTCAACAACAGTCACAACGACTGGGGTCATTACATCCCCTTCGCCCAAACCGCTATAAACTCCACTTACAACGCTTCGATTGGCACTTCCCCACACTATCTTTTATACACATACAATAAACGTCTACCATGGGATCTCCCCAATTACACTTCCCCTTTCACTACCACACAACCTCCAAGAAAATACACAAACGACTACGTCGATGAGTTGGCCGAAAGAGCTCACTTGATCAGAGATCAAGCCCGAGAACACTTACAAGCTGCAACAGAAAAACAAATTCTCCGACAGCTACCAAACTCTTCCCTCACACAAATAAAAATAGGCAACTTAGTCCACATCTTGGACGTTAAAAAACCTAAACAACAAAAAATTTTCCGAAAGGGACTGGCCCATTTCAAGTCAGAAAATTAGTCCCACATAACAAATTGTTACTCCTATGTTTCAACACTAGAAAAACATTCGTTGTACATAGAGACAACATTATATTATATATATATATATATATTATATATATATATATATATAATATTATAATATATATATTAATATATTATAATATATATATACTATAATATATAATATAATATATATTAATATTATTCAATATATATATATATATATATACTATAAGAAGAATGGAATTCGAGACAGTTCGGAACATATGACGACCTTTCTTTCTTCCATAGTCTAGGGCGACAGGGCTAGCAATCCCGGTCCTTTACTTTTTAGCTTGGTAGAACTCCTGGATCAGCATTGGAATCTTATGCACAAAGATGGGCAGTACCGCGATACATGTACCGGGTACTTGTATCGGGGCGATATATTTTGTACCGGTATCGGTATCGCCAACACTGTTGCTAAAGTACCGATGTATCGGTATCGCCCACTTGTTTTTTTTGTGTACCGATACCGAAAAATTCGGTACTTTAATCGTATTTTTTTTTAGTATATATATATATCATACCTATATATATATATCTTATTATATTATATACTATATATCATATATATTATATATATAGATATATACCTATATATATATAGTATATATATATATTAATTATATATATATATATATATCCATAGGAAACATCTAATAATAATAATATATTAGGTACTTGGACCCTATCCAGGATTTTTTTTCTGGGGGGCCAGACAAAAAATAGTTTCTTAAAAATATACAGTATATACTATATATATATTAATAAATATATATATTATATTATTATACTATATATTATTATAATAGTTATATATATATTATATATGAAATACATACATAAATATAATATATATATAAATATATATATGTTTGTACATATGTGTGTGATACTATTATATATATATTACTATATAAAATGGAAGGACGAAATATTAAATTTCTAAGAAAAAATGGAACACTCTATATAAATATCTAAAAAATCATCTTACCTTGATGTTAAACTTTAATCGCAAGGCATGAGAGTGAACAAAGTCCGATGATAACATCTTCAGTTTTACATTCAATATTTCAATGATAATGTAAAAGAGAGGGAAGTTCCAGTAATCTCATCTCCAATAGTTATTTTCTCAAGTGGTTTCAGTAGTCATAATGTTGATAACCCCTCTTTCTACTGAATCATGAATCAAGTAGCCATGACTGGTAAAGAAACTTGCAAAGTAATATGCAACAAGGTGTAAATAATTATGTAAATTGTGACTTCTAAACAAAACTGTTCATCTATTGGCTGTTTTTGACAATTCTCTGCTGTGTATCTATTTCAACTTCAATAAATCCCATTCTGCTTTTAACAATCCTGCAATTTGGGCTTTACGAGATCTTGCTTTGAATAAATGTTACTTATTTAATCTATTCTCATATTGGCAATACAGCCTGTTCGGTATGACAGATTGAGGCAAGACGAGGGATATAACATTTCTTTTTATGATATATAAAAGACACTCTCTAGCCTATGCACGAAATTGAAATCATCAAAAATGGTCATAGAAATGGATGTTTCAAAATTAAGTCTGTGGGTCAGAAGTAGGATGTTGGGTCTGTATTTTTGATTTGTTAATGTCGTTGGTACAGCAATTTCATGACCCGAGCTCAGATTCAGAAATGCGCTACACATTCTTTTAAAAATATGCTGAAATTCTAATTTTGCATTTTTTTCTCGATGGCTTCAAGTTTGTTAATTAGATTCACTCATTATATGCACTCACCAAATCAATAACGGGTTGGTCTTCAACTCGTTTTGCAAAGATTGTATGTCTAAACTTAAATATCTGATCTTGTAATAAAACAAAAAAGGAAACCAAAAAAGATGCACTATAAACATTGTTTAGAATAAAGGTAGCTTTTTTTGACTGGTCTCCAAATAAACTTTTATTTGTTCTTAAAGCAAAAATTAATATTTGGTTTATCATCTCTTTTAATAATAAAACCGATTCATTCCGTTTGCTCCAGCGAGTTTCGGAAACTTTTATTAATCTCTTCTTGCTACTCTTAGGAAAAAGTTCTTCTATTTTTTCTCAAAGAACTTTTGTCCTCAAAGGTCAAGGACAAAAAAAAAAGTAGCAATATCTTCTTGATATATCCAATGCACTTCGTAATATTTTGTTAACTTTAGAAGCCTCTTGTTGAGGGCATAAAATAATAAGCAAATGCAAAAGCAGTGAAGTTATAATAAGACTTTGTGACATTTTCCTTTATTACTCCCTGAACACCCTTGAACTCACCACTTCATTGTTTGCTGGCACGTCATACCCCTGTCCTCTTAGATTATTCATAATCCAAACCAAGTTCAGTTCTTTTTTTTCAGTTAATTTTGCCAGACTTATTCCGTCAAATCCTTTACTGAGACGAAACACAAAAAAAGTGCTTTGACGGTATATAGAGTATGCCAATACTTGAAACGTAACCGCACACACAGCGAAAATTAATTTACCTTCTTAAACACATCGGTAGCATCTGCATGGGTAAGACGTAAAAAAAATTTTTATACTTTTTATCTTATGGTTTTCACAATTTTACGTTGAATGAGATTGGCAAATGACTGAATTAGAGCATTTTGGACTGTGACACTGGTATACATGGCATTTCTAGGCACTAGTTTTTTAAATGTTCTGAATGCAACTATCATGGTCTCCAGCATTAGACGATATTTTAAAAGACTCCGAACATTGCCATCGTTTCCCCACAAGCCAAGAGAGTTTGATTCGACCTGCGTCATGATGTTTACGTAACGATATATTCTGCTTACCACAGAATCGAATTGTTTCAACAATTGGAATTAGCCGCTTTCTACTGTCTTCTTTATTTCATTTTTTATTGATTCGTTTTAATAGCACGGTTTACCATTATAATGAACTCTTAACATCTTTTTCTACCGATATTTAAAGTTGCCTCGTATTTTTAAGATTCAATGCATTCTTTAAGTTTTAAATACGATTTCGGACCAATAAACCACAAATTCTAGTGTTTTTCTTTACCTTTCTATCTTTTGTATTCCAAAAAACAATACACAATTTGAACAATAAACTCCAAACGTTTTTCGATAGAGTAAGCAACATTAATATCATCAAGCCACTTTCTTTGAAAATATCTTTCCCGACCTTTTAATACGGTTTCCAGAGATATTTTCCACTTTTTCCTTATTGCTAAATATCTTACCTGCCGTCAATTCTTTGGAACTATTGCAACAATCCTTACTGTATTTTCCTTGATTGCCGCCCTGAGTTATAGAACCTGGTGAAGGGAAAAATCCACCGTATACTTGAAGATTTTTCAGCTGCTAATCGGCAGTTTCAGAAGTTCAAGGGAGAGACTGAATTCTTCGAGTTCGAGAGTCTCTTTCTTGAATACAGAAATTCTTTATTACCAATAAGTGCTTACATTTATTTTGTGAAAGAGTCTTTAATAATCTGTTCTTCATTGCCAATATTACTATTTTTTTTTATTTTCTAAGATAACAATCAAAAAAAATGTTAAACACAAAGTACAAAACTATAATTTCACTAGCAATCTTGATATATACCCTTAAAACAATGATAGATAGCTTTACATAGACACCACAATGCTATCTCCATCACAAATTGTCTGAGAGAGAGAGAGAGAGATAGTGAAAAAAAGAGGAGGAGTAGAGAGAGAGAGAGAAGAGCACGAGAGAGGAGGAGAGGAGAGAGAGAGAGAGAGAATTATGACACAAAATCTCTAATATATATAATATATAATAGTATTATATTATAATATATATATATATATAATTATATATTATTATATATATATATATATATATATATATATATTACTAATATATATAAATAGGTATATAATAATATAGGATAATATATTATTATAGTTATAGAATATATATAGTACCATTTATATTATATATATATATATAATATAATATATTTTATATATATATATTATATATATATAGTTATATATATATATATATATATTATAATATATTATTAATATATATATATATTATATATATTACTTATATTATATTTTTACCTATAATATATATATATATATACATAAAATATATAATATATATATTTACCTATAGTATAATATATATATATATATATATAAATAAAAGAAACTATTTTTCTTCTGGGACCCCCCGAAAAAAATCCTGGATACGCACACACTGTAATATATATATATATATATATATATATAGTTATTATATATATTATATTTATATATATATATATATATATATATCTATTATATAATATATATAAAAATAATAATTATTATATATTAATATATATATATATATATAGAATATTTATATGTATATATAGATATATATATATGGTTATAGGTAAATACTAATAATATATAAATATATATATATATATATTTTATATATATATATATATATATATATATATAATATATATATATAATAATATTATTAATATATAATATATATCTATATATATTATATATATTATATATATTTATTAATTATATATATATATATATATATTTATATTATATATATAATTATATATATCTATATTATATATATATAACATAATATAATATATATAATATATATATAAATATATATATATATTATATTATTATAATCTTAATATATTTTGATATAGTATTATATATAGTGTAGGTATATAGTAATATATATATTATATATATATATAATATCTATATATAAATTTTTTAATTTTTGATTTATTGTTTATATAAATTTCATTTACTTTGATAATATATATATATATATATTATATAATATATATAATATATATATATATATATATATATATAATTATATATATATATATAATATATATATTATATATATATTATTATATAATAAATTTCAAATCTTTACCTTTGTTTAACTTTAATTTTTTATTAACATGTATTTAAAAAGTTAACAGATGAAGAAGCACCGAATCGACATAAAAAATATATCAACAGTAATAGAATGTAATTGTGTATAACTATTTCTCGAAAACCTATTTATCATATTTTTTGTATTGCATTCAATGTACAGATGTATCGGATGTATCGGCGATACAAGCCGAGTACCGGTTATCGTCCCAAAGTTTATATTTCTTAAAAGTAACCTGAGTATTCGTTATTCGCCCAGAGAACTCTCTACAAGTATCATAGGACCAGGTAATCGCCCAATACAATTTTCAATGACCGAATGCCTCATCACTGCTTATGCACTAGATGCACGGTAATCTTCTGGAGAACTCTGGGGAAAGAGTTTCGAGCCAAATGAAGAGGATGCTAGTTCCACTGACACAGGTAAACCCTGCTGAGTGTAATAATTACAGGACTAGCAATCGCGAAACCATTGACGCTGAGAAATATCATATATAATATTATTTCCATATATAATATATATTATATACATATATATATATATAACTATATATAATTAATAATATATATAAATAAATATATAATATACTATTATATATATATATATATAATATATATATATATATAATTTATATATTATATGAATAGGCCCAGGTCGACTAAATTTCTTTGGAACTATTTTACTACAAATTGGTCGGAATTGCCATCTTGCTTCTTTGATTTCCTACTTTTCTTGAATAAATACAACTCCACATGTGGAAGGTCCTTCCTTGTGGGCAGAACATATTTCCAAGATGATTCTCTATCTGACATGTAGGTTAAATATTCCTTTTATTTTCCCTCAAGAAAACTCATAAACCTTGGCTTAACACTATCTAATTCCAGTGCTATTAGTGGAAATTGCCCACCTTTTGGAATTAGCGTTTTCAAACTCAGAAACTCTTCCTACATACGTTTTATTTAGAAATCATGCAAAATTTATTCTATTCGAAACTATTTCTGGGTCCTCTTTCTAATCTTTCTAACCTTAATATTTAATTCTTATAACCTTATCACAGTTCGCTATTAAAGACAGACAAATTTGAGTTGTGTCTTTTCAATGAAGGCCATTGTAATTGTATGGAAGATTGCATCTAGCGGATAGATGAAGAGCTGAATTTTTGAGTCATTGAAATATTCAACAAAGCTTTATACAAGTTCATCTTCGAGAACTCACAACAGAAACATTCGTCTTGTTCTTGAGATTTTCTTTTTCTGGCAATCTTTTTGGAAAATCCTCAATATTCCTTTCACGAAACAAGCTTCTCAGAGGTTAAGTATTATTCTGTGATGTTTTCATAACTGCTTCCCATCGCCTCATTTGCTTGCTCTGGATAGTAGTTTCGTTCGTCTTTGTATGAAGTACTATTCACATTTATAGCTACCGCTACCGTGGCTCAATCGGTAGAGCGACAGAGTCGCATGGCAAAGGGCGCGGGTTCGAACCCTAGTCCGGATCCTAGGTAAAAAATTACCTAGAGCAGTTCCCCTCCTAGAATAGGGCTATGCCCGTGAGGTGTGAAATTTTATAGAAAAAACTATAGGGTGATATTGTTTTCCCTAACCTAATGGATTATGTGCTGCATGTTTATTCCCCTATTTTTTTCCACTCTTTGAAGCGAATTATACGAGGATATGTCGACATTTCATATAGATCTGGATGTAACTGTGGCTTTCCACAATTCTTGTAGATTTTATTTAAACTAAAAATTCGATTCTCTATGCACAGAAATTTACCATACTCATAAATGATAACAAAATTAAATTCTTAATTAAAATAAAGATAAAAAAAACACACATACATTGAACACCGAAACTTTTTCTGCACTTGAAAATACTTTCAAAATTCTCTCTTGTCTTTGGAGTATTAAATACACAATTTCGGTGAAATTTTGGACAGTCTTGTCGAGTTTTATCAGGAGGAGTTTGATTCGGTTTGTCAATAAGAACATAAAAGAAACCGTCGTCACCAAGGCAAAAGGTTTCGTTATCTGGGTCAGCTGAAACAGAGGTTTGGGATTTCTATAAGAGATTTTCAATCTGATTTGAAATAAATATAAAACCAAGAAAATGTTTTTTAATATTTTTAATTTACTGATATTTTTATAATTACATTTACGCGAACAATGTAATGACCAAACCAAATTTGCATCAAGTAGCCTACATGAATTTCATTTTCATGATAATTTATATTTTAGAATATTGCATAGATAACAAATAAACGAAACAAATTCCTTACAGCGACCATATGTAATGGTTTTGTCAAGAGGTTTCAAAGTCATGTCGAAGACGGAGATTGAAGAGGTATTGCAAGTGACACTTCCGTCGTCAGTGTTGTTCTTCATCGAAACTGTCATGCAGCTCATTCCCAGCATGTGACAAATATCTTTACACTCTACTATATATATATATATATATATATATATATATATTTATTATATATATATATATATATATATATATATTATTTATATATATTATATATAATATTATATTATATATATATCGAGAATCTTGAATCTCCTAACTTCGATGTATTTTGGCATAATCGACTTCCTACTACTATAATTAATTTACAAATATAATTGTGTTTCTGACTTTCTGTGGGTGACTTCAAACAGATTTTCACGTTCTTTTTGATTCTCTTACTATTTCTGACGAGACTGTTACTTCTTCCCATCAAATGCTGAGGTTCTCTATTTAGGAGATTTTAACGTACACCACACTAAGTGGTTGAACTCCTCTCACACTAATGCAGGCTGGGAATCAGGCCAAAATTTCAGTATTCTAAAACGATTGTGGGAGAGTTAATTAAGGAACCTACACATATCCCAGATCGACCTAACGAAATTCTTGAACCGCTTGACTTATGTTTCACCACTACTCTTCTCGCTATAAATAATACACTATTTCTCCTATTGGTAACTCTGTGGTCAATCTTGTAGCTCTTAATTATAATACTTTTCCTCCAGCAGCTCCACCATGCCCTAAACGTAATTTCTGGAACTTTAATCGGGCTAGTTCGGGGGCACTGCGTCGTTTTCTGGCTGACTACTCTTGGAATGAATCCTGCTTTAACTCGGAGGATGCTTCGGTAACCGCTGAAAAGGTGGGGGCCGTAATCACCGATGGGATGAGCAGGTTCATTTTATCTTCAACTAAATCTTTTTCTCCCCAAAATCCATGGTTCGGTGGAGCTTGATCTCGCGCCATTCAAGGAGAGAGACATTGCGGATTCGAGCATGAACAGTTCGGGAAAGTCAAACAAACTAGTCTCAAAATTAAAATGCTTACAAAAAACAAAATTTATGAAATCAATAGCCATCTAACGGATATAAATCGATACTTTTAGTAATTTTAAATACAAATTATCCAATTTTCTAGAACCAAACTTTTCTCAAAATTAAAATGCCCACAGAAAACATAATTTATGTGAGGCCTACTGCAGGTTGGGTATGGAAGATACTACAGTAATTTTAAATATAGCTAGATTATCCAATTTTCTAAAAAAAAAAAAAAAATTTCTCAAAATTAATATGATTAAAGCAAACAAAATTTATGTGATCCTGCCTATAAAAAATTATAACTAAAATTCGAAACACTTTAATAGCCATTAGCATTCTAAGTTACTACCTATTCTTAAATATCTAATAATATTAACTAAATTACCAGAGGACAATGCAAGGGATCTCCTGTTTAACACTGTATATCGCACACAAGCCAGTAGGAAAATGTCGGCTAGCAAAAAACTCTCTTCGCTGATTAATCTGCGAGCGCACACGAGGCTTTAATTCGCTAGGGAGAGCAGAAAATCGCCTGTAACTGTTTACGGAAAGTAGTTCGAGTTATATGCAATAAAGATAAAATTAATACTGGTGACTAATTAAGAACAGAATAGTTAAGTTCAAAATTTTCTGGAAGATTACTTGTATAGATGCAATGGATATAGAAAATCCATATGAAGCAATTTATGGCAGTGCAACAGTTAGTTAGACGGTAGGTGAAAACAATACTTGCTCGAAGTCTGAATCCTTCAGCCTTCTAGTGTATGGTGTGGCGGGGAAAAGAAAGGGGGGAGAGAGGGAGACTGGCCAAAAATAGATAAGGCTTTATTTTATATTGTCTTAGATAATATGCAGAAAGATTGTTTGGTATTATAATGCTTATCAAAATTTAGAGTAGCAAGTTTATTTTATTTCTTGATTTGTATATATAATATATAAATATATTAATATATAATATATATTTATATATTATATATATATATACTATATATATATATATTATATATATATATATATATATATATATATATATATAATATATATATATATATATATATATATATATATATACTAATAATATATAATAATTATTTACAAATAAATTAGAATAAGTAAATACATTTCTGTGTTAACGCGTTTCTTCCTGAGTTAAACTTTGGACCACTTCAGAGTTTGAGATTTGTAACGCAAAAAAATTGATATGAATAAATTACAGTAAAATAAAAATTAACTTTAAGATTTATTTTGATGGTAATTTATAACATCGGTTTTATTACAGCAAAAAGAATAATTTTTAGATTTACTAAAAGAATATTCATACAATTTATTACGTCTATTCCACGAATCAGGATTTTGATTGGCTTCTATAGCGAAATTTTCAGAAAATCCAAGATAAATGCCAGCTGTAATCAAATATCAGCTAACGTAAATAAAAAAAAAACGTAAATATATGTCTAAATTAATATTAATGATTTATTTTATTTTAATTTAATTTAATTACTAATTTAATTAACATAAAAAAAAACGTAGGTGTAAATATAAATTTACTAAAGCATAAATGATAAAGAAGATGTAAATAAAAAGACTTTAGTTGTACAACCATCATTATTGGAACTAAAAAGAGTTATTTAAAAAAAAAAAAGCGAATTCGTCAATATTTTTTTCTGATTTAAAGTTAATTAATAATATGGTCTAAAACTTCAATGTAATGGCAAGTAATAAATTTTTATAAAAATTATGTTTGCGCAAGAGTGTTTGTTTACATCAAAAAAGCCATTCCAATTATTCGAGATTCTTGCAGCGATTATTTAAAGTCAGAAAATTTTTATCCCTAAATTTCGTTGCAGAAAGCCAAAGATTTTTCCTTTTATGCAACTATTCAAAGAATAAGTTTTGGTTTTAGAAGTTCTTCTAATTTATAAGTTTTTCTAATTCGCCAACTTGAGTGAAAGTGATTAATAAAAATAATATAAATATGAAATTAAAATTATTTCCATCTAACCACCATAATAATAATAATAATTTAATAATAGTATAAAATATAATAAGAAACAAAAAATTTATAATAATTAATATAATAATATATAATATATATAATATATATATGATTATATATTATACTATACTATTATATCTATATCAATTATATATATAATATATAATATAATATATTATATATATATATACAATATATATATATATATATATATTATATATCTATTATATATTATATATAGTATAACTATTATTATATAGAAATATTAAATATATATATATATATATATATAATATATATATATAAAGAAGAAGAGAAGAAGAAGAAGAAGAAGAAGAACCTACCAAAAGATTTAGTCTTATAGGTTCGACCTTCCTCGCCCCCATCCAAGACATAATTATAAAAAGCAAAAGCAGGAAAGGCTTTTAAATCATTGTCAAACCTCTCGAAATTCTGCGCCGAAAGAATAATTTTGATAAGAAAGATCTGAATGAAAATTAATTTCATTATTGTCATTTTTCTATCTTATTCTGTAATTAAAATTTGTTTATGAAATTTAAATAATAATAATAATAATAATAATAATAATAATAATAATAATACTAATAATTATTTAATAATATTATTAATAATAATAATAATAAATAAAAAAAATAAGAATAATATTTTAATAATTAATAATAATAATAATAATAATAATAATAATAATAATACAATAATAAAATTAATGTTAAATTAATAATTAATATTAATCATTAATATTCAATATTAATATAAATATTTATATTAATTTATTAATATTAATAATAATAATAATAATAATAATAATAATAATAATAATAATAATAATAATAATAATAATAATAATAATAATAATAATAATAATAATAATAATAATAATAATAATAATAATAATAATAACCAATCAAAAATATTTTTACTCTGTCAGACTTATTAAAATTACATTAATCATTAAAAATAACAATTTAAGATTATACAACAGAGATGGACTTCTCAGGGGACGTTTTCGTCCTTTGAGCCCAAGGAGTATTATACCTTGTTTCATATTGAATTTAATATTTAAAAATATACAAAGATTCCAACTGAACTTCTTAATGTATTCATTAAATTTTTCCTGAGTAATGATTCATTTTCTTTGTTATTTTTAACTTTCTGATGCTCATACGTTCCATATTATAACAACATAGTATTCACTTTTATGAACTTTCCCATTTCGTCATTAATAAATGAACCTTTGATGTTATGGTTCAACTTTGTACACCAAAGTGTATATGTTTGCAGGAACTTCGACTATGTCATCCCGACTTCTTTCAACAGTCGGAATATAAATCACCTCTAATCTCTATAAAAAGAGGTGACAATGATACGGGAGCTACAGGAATACTCATTCATAAATATGTCCCTTATTCTCCAGTCCGTCTTCAAACTAAACTTCATGCAGTGGCAGCACGAATTCATTTGTCCACCGACCTTTGGGTCTGCACAATCTACTTGGTTCCGCGTAGTGAGTTTACTAAGGTCGACTTAGCTAATATTTTTAAGTAGCTCCCTACTCGGGTTGTTATACTAGGACACTTCAACCTCTGCCACCCCTTATGGGGTGATTCTGTCACCTCGTCTAAGTCCAAGATCCTTGTAGATCTTCAAAAACCCTGTTCCCCTGGGATGCTTAAATGAGCTTGTACCGAGCACAATGATAAAATCTAACTCCGCATTATGACCGAGCGGAGTGGACCCCTTTTTATCAGGCCACAGCTATCTCACTTTCTCAGTTTAATAAGCGGTTTCCGACTGCTGATGATGCCTTTCACTTCTTCCAGCAAGTTGTCATCACAGCAGCGGAAGCTTGCATTTCTTAATCTTTCGCAGGCAGGCGGTCGGAAACCCCATAGTGATCCCAAGAGTGCACACAAGCTAACCGAAAGAAGAAACTCTACAGGGAATACAAAAAGAACTGTACCACCCTAAACATGCTTATTTTTAAAGCAGCTGCGGCGAGATCTCGGCAAATTAATCGCCAAACACGTAAACTATATTTTCGAACTTATATTTAGACTGTCAACTCCTCAACTCCCCATCCTTTAGTGTGGAAAGTTGCGCAGAAAATATCTCGTCGTTCCAACAACTCCTCACCCACAGTCTTGCGTTAATGGGCTGATATAACCGAGGACGTCTCCGCTCCTGCTGCTGTTTGCCGTTGCATTAGGTTATAGTTTTGCTAACCACTCGAGCTCCTTCCGCTATCTTGAAGTCTTTCAAAAATTGAGAACTAACTGCACTGCCAAACTTCTCAACAGTGAAAGGAAAAGATCATTCCTATAACCGTCTTTTTACACTTGCTGAGTATCAAACTGAACCGGCGAATAGCAAAGACATGATTTAGAATATAATGCTCCGTCACATTCACCCCTCGGAAATAGCGTTTTTGCTGGACCTGTATAACAGAATCTGGATCGAATCTTCTTTTCCTTCTATTTGGACTACAGTTTTTGTAATCCCTATCCCTAAACCTGGGAAAGATCCAAAGCTAGCGGACAACCAAAGACCAATTTCGCTGAACTTTGATACCTGTAAATTAATGGAGAAAATGGTTTCAGGCCGCCTTCTCCCTGTTCTGGAAAGACGCCAGACTTTTTTAACCTTCCAGTTTGGTTTCCGCAAAAATCGTTCGACAGCGGATCCCTTGTTAAAACTGGAACATGACATCCGGAACCTTCTCAAACTGATGGGATGTGGTCGGTGGGTTCTTGGTGTCCTTTTGTCCTTGAAAAAGCTTATGACACAACGTGGAGAACTGGGGTTTCTCCTTAAACTCCACTTGCTCGGTTTCCGTGGACAACTCCCTCTTTTCATAAAATGCCTTCTGTCAAATAGATCTATCCAGGTTCGGCGCTCTTCTATTTTGTCACGCCACTTTCCGTTGGGATAGAAGGCGTTCAGCTAAGGGTAGTGTATTCTAAGTGCTATTACTATTTGCTCTCGAATTTAAAAATACGTACTTCTATAACGCAGCCAACGGCAATTTTCTCTATATGTAAAGATGACCTTGCGCTTACTATTAAATAGCGGTGCCTTAGGCTGCCTTTTCTGAAGACGGCAAAATTCAACTAGCATATTGAGAATATTCACATGCGGGTAACTCCCATGGCTTTATTTCCGTCTAAAACACGCCACACCAAACTTCAGCAGTACTCTATTTTTAAGGAAAGGAAATCAAGGAACTGCCAGCCCTCTTGTCCTCGAACCTAACTATATGGATTTGCTATTCCCTGTAACTTCACAAAGTCAAATTTCTAGATTCATTCCTAGATGACCATTTAAATGCGCCCGCATATTAAAACTCCTGAAAACTACTTGTCAGCGTGCGCTTAACCTATATTACGTCATCTCGCCTCAAAATCTTGGGGTGCTGAGCGCAAGTCCCCTTTTACGACTCTACATCGCCCTAATCCGTCGAAGCTGGACTATGGCTGTGTAGTATATGGTCAGGGCTTTCCAACTCTACTACACTTGTTAGATCCCATCAAAACGATGGCGATTCCGTATATCTACTGGATCCTTCCATCGTCCCCGGTTGAGCCTTGAAGTTGAATCCAATGTGATAATGCTCTCTCTTCGAAGGGAATACATCATGTGCATAAGTTATCTTCGCTTTCAAACCCCAATACCATCTGCTCTAAGACCGATTCTGCGGGAGATACCTCAGAATCCTAATTAGTGGCCATTTGCAAACAGTTTATAACATCCTTAATTTCTACAACACTCCTTTGCATAAAGGTGTCGCCGTTTTATGACGAAGGGGAATACACTGACTATTACCTCCTCCCACTGATTGCTTGGGTCCTGACCTCTCCTCCAAATCTAGCCAACCTTGCTGCCTGTTAAAGACATCATTCCTGTCTCATTTCGCAGTTCACGGTGAATTTACTGCAGCTGTTTATCCTGACGGCTCTAAAACAGGGGACATCGGGGGTGCGTCTTTCCTGACTTCAACCTCTCCCATAGCCTCCCCCCTCATGCTTCAATTTTTATTGCAGAATTAATGGCTTTAATGATTGACCTTTCTCAAATTTTATTCCTTAACCAATACCACTCTTATGTCATTTATTCAGATTCGCTCAGCGCGCTCCAGGCGCTTAAAACCTTTATTCTAAAAACACAGTGGTATCCTCTGTACAAAAGTTTCCTCGGCTGCTCCACTCCTGTAAGAAACAAATCATACCATGTTGGACCCCCTCTCATGTAGGTCATAACTGGTAAATGTGAAATCGCCGAAAGAGAGAGGCCAAAATGGCCGCTTCTTCTTTACGGAGCTGTTCCAGGTACCTCCCGGATGCCATTCGACAAAGCTGAGTCCCATCAACTGATTACTATCCTGCTCTCCGACAAGGCTTTTGACTTTATTGGCAAAAGTGCTGAACGAGTGATCAGCGGAGAGCGAAACTTAGAAATATAAAGCCTAGCATTGGTGAGTGGTCTTCCTCCCACCAACGAAAGCGCTTAAACGAGGTGATACTTGCACGCCACAGTTTTGGCCACACCAATATCACTCACGGCCACTACATGTCACGAGATACTCTTCCCATCTGCAAATCTTGCTGTTCACCATATCTAATTTGACTATCCCCAACTGGACCCCATTCTCCGTCGTCAATTTCCCACTTTATGGTTAATAACACCTTCTAACACCTTATCTGAATCTTCCCAATTTAGCAGAACTATTTTCTTGTATCTTCAAGAAATGAATATTCTTAACAATATATGATTTTGTTATGTAATACTGGGACTATTTATAATATAAGGACATATTATATATTTTATTTAGTTTTTATTTATTTTTGACTGAATATTCATTTCGCCATTCAAATTTTCTTTGACATTTAAAAAATGCATAAGCCAGGACCCGCCCACGGAGTTGATTATTCAACCAAGTTTGGCCGCTTCTTTATTGTCCGTGGTTTGTCCTGTATATTGACTCTAAAGAAATATATATTATATATATATATATATATATATATATATATATATATATTATATAATATATATTATATATTTATATATATATTATATATATTTATATATATTATATTATATATATTATATTGCTGTAAGCTCGCACCGCATCGTTAAGGGATCCTGTCTCAGACTCTGTCTGTGGCTCTGGTTTTGGTTCACACAGCACCGCATAGCATTGCGCGGAGCACGTTTTGTGATTGGGCGATGCACTGCATCGTTTTTTGATGGGCCACACCTCTCAATATATATTATATATATATATATATATATATTATAGATATATATAGTATATCTATATATATATTATATATATCATATATATATATAATATAATAAATATATTTATAAAATATATTATATATATATATATATATAATATATATTATATATATATATATATATATATATATATATATATATATATAATATATATATATAATATATATATATATATATATATATATGATTGGTTTTTTGGTTCACCAGCACCGCATAGGCATTGCGCGACACGTTGTGATTGGGCGATGCACTGCATCGTTTTTAGATGGGCACACCTCTCATATATATATATATATATATATATATTCTATATATATATATATATATATATATTATATATATATATATATATATATATATATATATATATATATATATATATATATATATATAATAAAATTATATATATATATATAATATAATATATATATTTTTATTATATATATATATATAATATTATATATATATATATATATAATATTATATATAGATAGATATAAGATAGATAGATAGATAAGTGTGTAAGCTCACACCGAACCGTTTTGGTGGATCTCACAAGAAGGTAACGCTTCAAACTCACACTACCAGGCTCCGACTCCGACTCGCACCGGTTTGTGAGACGTATTGGATCATACAGCACAACTTCAAATTCAGGCTCGCGCTCCAGGTCTATCTCCGGCTCCGGCTCTAGCGACCCGGATCTAGCGCCCCGGCTCTGGTTCAGCGGACTCATGGAGGGACATGGATAGTAGTAGTAGTCGTAGTCGTAGTAGTAGTAGTAGCAGTAGTAGTAGTCAAGTAGATAGTAGTAGTAGTAGTATATTTGAAAAATTCAAAGTGGGAGATGTGGCACCCCCTTGCGGTGGGTTACAGGGGTATGGTACTTCATCTACTTTAGGTGACACCACCTTCAATAAGTATATCAAATCTAAAAAGGACACCATCTATCTAACACCTATAGACGAAGGGAAATGTAAAACTTTAAGATGGGGTACAGCCCTCTTAATGGGCTGCAACAATATTTAACCTCGTCTATGACGAGGTTAACAACCTAACACCTATAAGCTTACAAATCTGCGAGGAGATATCAAACTCTCTAACACGCCCATTTAATAGGCTATAGACATACGTTACCTCGTCTACGAAGAGGTTACGTCATCACCCATAAGTATACTAAATTTCAACCGGATATGAACTCTCTAACCCACCCTATGGGGGGGGCCTGAAAATTGCAACATAAAGATGGGTTCAACACCCCTTAAGGATAGTCACGGTACGTAAACCTCGTCTAACGACGAGGTTACGTCATCGAAAGCAGGGGTAACAAGTATTTGGGGGATACAACTCTCTTAAGCCCCCTAAATGGGGGATAAATTTACAACTTTAAGGTGGGCTGTAACC
>JABUQX010001638.1:15000-41319 GCA_015478945.1 Trachelipus rathkii | reverse complement strand
TACTAAACTCTGCATCTCCGTTTCCCCTCTCATGCCAAACATATTACCCTAAATATTTAAACTCAGACAACTGTGTTCCAGCTGCTCACCATCTAACATAACTTCACACTGAGGACTGTCCTCACTCACAACCATAACCTTACTCTTATCTACGTTTACTTTCAAACCCCTCCTTGTTACACCCACTCTGCCAAATCTCTCTACCAACTCTCAAACTCTTCAGATTCGCCACACAAAAACCAAATCATCCGCATATAATAGGTAGGGCACCTCCACTCATCTCCATCATTCTAACACCATTTTCCTGTCACGCCCACCTTCAATTCTTTCATAACCCCATCCCATTATAAATTGAAATAACCAAGGAGGACATAACACAACCCTGCCTCACTCCGGTATTAATATTAAAAACCAATCACTTTTGACACATTTATTCTTACGCACGCTTCACTATCATCATACATACTTTTGATTCCATTCAGAATTCTACCACCAACACCATATATCACTAACACCTGCCATAGAGCTTCCCTAATAACCCTATCAAACGCCTGTTGCAAATTCATAAAACCTAAATACAATTATTCTCCTCTCTCTCATTTTCTCTATCATTTGCTTCAAGAAAGATTTGATCCACACATCCTCTAAGTACTCCTAAACGCACCTTGTCTTCACCAATCAGTCCTTTAGTCACTCGGCGCACTCTTTCGACCAAAAACACCAGCATATATCTCCCTACAACACTCAATAACAAATACCCTATAATTTCTACAGTTCCCTTTATCCCTTACCCTTATATAAAGGTACTATTCCTGCTTCTCTCTTCCAATCCCTCGAAACTATACCCTCCAAAACGCTTTTTACACCACTTCAAGATCCAATCAATCACCATTTAGCCTCCGCGTTCTGGATCATTTCACCGTAATTTCATCTATACCTGCAGATTTACCATTCTTCAACTTTCTCACTCTACCCATTTCCTCCTCTTTGCTAATAACCTCATCCCCAAAATACGTATTCTTCTTGTATCATCAAACCCACACCACCAGTCATACACCTCGTCAATTATGCCCCCCCCCCCAAATTATGAACGATTTTCAAAGTGCTCTTTCCACACTCCACTCACATCCATTTCATCGTTTACAAAACCACCCTATGCATTATTCTAGAGCAGTTCCCTTATTCTAATCGTTGAACCTTTCGCGCTCCTTCCAGAAGAGCTTCCTATTCCCTTGTATGTCCCCATCATCTCCTTCCAACTGTTCATTTACCTCTTCTTTTTCTCTTACGTATGCATCTTTTAGCATTCCTTTTTTCCTCCTTAATAAATTTCCAAGCATCTTTCTTTTGAAACTTCATCATTTGCTTTTAAGTACATTCAAACACGCTTCTTTTTTACTTTTAACCCCTTGCATCACTTCTTCATTCCACCACTTCACTGTTATCATTCTAACTTCCTACTTTAGCACACCCACATACTTCTTTGCACTGCTCTAACAATTGCTTCCTACATTTGCTTCTCCAGATTTATTCAGTTTTCAACTTGTTCAATTCCAACTGTTTTCTTTGCGAGCGTTCTTACATAAAGTATCCTTAATTACCTCTGTTCACTAAACTTCTCACTTAATTTTACCCACTTCCTTCCTTATCACCTTTCCTCTCCATCCAAGTCACCCACTAACTTAAATTTACATAGAACAACATAGTGAAAGCCGATAATTCCCATTCCTAAACCCCTCACTCATTTAACATCCATCAATTACTTCAACATCTCCTTCTTCACCAACACAAAATCCATCATACTTTTCACTCGATGCCATCTCTCCTTACACCAACTCTAGTATACTTATGATTTATTCTTGGTTTAAAGAAAGTATTACTTACACACATACCTCTCCCCTCACAGAAGATCAATCACCTTCCTACCATTCTTCATTTTCTCCTGACACCCAAAACCACCTATTATACCATCCTTTTTTTGATCATATAATATATATATTATATATTATATTATATATAATATATATAATATATATATAATATAATTATTATTATATATATATATATATATATATATATATATATATATATATATATAATATATATTTAATAATATATATATATATATACACTGTATATATAAAAACCGTATTAAATAGTCAATATTTAGGCCTAGAAGGGTATTGGTACTACTGTATAAATTTAAAACATCTTTAATATACATAAAAGAGGTGTAATTAATAAAAAACATAAAAAAAAAAATACTTTTGTTTAAAAAGAACGTGTTTTATAAAAAAAAAACACAATACACATAAATTAAAAAAAAAACCGTTTTTTCACAACCCTATATATAAATGGGGTTAGAAGAAAATTATGGAGTGGGAAGAGGATTGTGTGATGCACTGAAGAGGATCTACAAGTGGGCCTAAGGTGCAAAAGGATCGTGTGAGAAAGGGTATTAAAAATGAAAGAAATGTGAGGTGGCGAAGGGGTTGAAACAGGGAAGTGTATTGTTGAACTTAATTGTTCATAACGTATTTAGTTGATAAAGTCATCTTGAGAGGCCTTAAAGAGTTGAGCCGCTGGTGGGGGAAACTGGATAGCGGAGCGAATTTATCGCACATATGCGTGATGACTTTGGGCGGTGAGAGTGAAAATGTAGAGAAGAATGGAAAGAATACGAGCATATTTCGCGGAAAAGAAAACATGGACGAAAAGGGGCTAACCAAAGAACACTGAATTTATAAAACTGAGTGGTGTGGGGTGTTTGTATTGATGGGGTGAGCCGGGGATGGCACAGAAAAACAATCAATTGATTTTTTCAAATATACCATGTAATTTTTGTTCGAGTCTTGATGTTTAGGCCTGCTAAATATTATGATCTAGATGTTGATTTGTATTTTTTTGCTGTAATGGTTCTTTTTGGGATGTTGTTTGCTATATGTTGTTATATATGTTTTATTTTTTTTTTTGGTATTGTTATTTTTTATAAGGGTATTATGATTAGTTGTAGAGTGATGGTTCACTTCAGATGAGAAATAAAGAAGAATTAAAATAGAAGAGCTGAAATGATAATGATTGAGCCAACGAATATATTGCTCCAATAGGATAGACGGAGTCCCTTACTTATGTTGTCCGCATTTCGGTGTTTTTTGTTTTTGAAGAACTCGTGGGCTGTTCTATTTTGAAATATTTCTGATCTTATTGTTGGAAGCTGCAAGGGCGGAGGAGTTAGGACTTCGGTAGCATGAGAGGTATATAATATGTAATACATGTGAGAAAGTGCCAGATTGTATTAGAGAGTGAGTGTGTGCTAATTAACGTATAGTTAAATGTGTGTAGTGTGTGTATAGCAGTGTCTTTAGCGGGATATTAGTTTTTTTTTTATGTTAGCTTTAAGGCTGTGTAAGTTTTGTGTAGTACATATGTAGATGTTGAATTTTGTCAGCCCTAGGTCTGTTTGTGTGTAGATGATTGTATGAATATGTGTTTTAGACTTTTTGTACTGATGTAAGAGATAGTGATCATAGCGTCCTTAGCTAGTTGTGTGGAGTGTAGTTGAGCATGGTTTTAGACTGTTGTGGGTCTATACTAATTATCTATTAAGTTATGACAAGCCTAGGGTTCTTTGTGGATTTGCAGTGAAGCATGTGTTATCGTGATATGTGCGTATATTATTGCTGTATACTAGGGACAGGTTCTAAGCGATTAGGCCCATTGTGGATGTCGTATACTGTCGTTACTTGTTATATGTGTCTAATAAGGTTTGATATGTTGTCGTATACTTTATATATTATGTATAGTCGCAGGTATTTGATGGATTTTTTTTTGTGTTATATAGTTGTATGTTTAAGAGGATAAGATATGATTAGTTATGCTGTTGATGAGTAGTTCAAAGAAAGAGGTTAATTGAAGAAAGAAGTATTTGTGTCATTATGTGGTATAAGGTTTATGATGGTGATGAGGTCTGAAGTAAGTTAGGAATGTTTGTATTGTTTGCAGAAAGGCAAGTTCGTGTTGGTGTATCTTTTTTGGTTAATTGGGCAGTGTCTCACTTTAGTAGATTAGTTGATAATGTTATTACTGTATGTTGTGAAGATTGTACGAAGGGCTCGAGTCTCGTTCTGAGTATGAGTCGGTACTCATGCATGCTAACTAAAAAAATTATAAACACTCCCGGAAAAAAAAAGAATTAGCTCTTATTTGATATTTTATTCAGGCAATGTTTGCATTAGTAATGATTGTAATACTAATAAAAATTAAATTTATATATTATCTAATATTTATCGTGTAAAGAGAGCGCTTTTAGGTGTAAATACTGATTTGTGTATAATCGATAGTTCTGGTCTGAAGATCGTTTTACTGTGTGTGACCTGAAATCCTGCTGGGTGCTGGGTTAACTTGTCTACGATAGGCAAGAGGGTTGATCCAGGATGTAGTATTGAATTATTTACGGCTTTGTGTGAGTAATATTGTCTATTTTTATATGTCTCTGTTTAGAGGGGGTTGTTTGATTGCGGTCAGGCTGGACCTCGTGCAACGCCGTCCGAAGTACCCCCCATCGTCCCCCGCGTAGCCCGAGATGCCAGACTCTGTCCACCGTCTTGCTTACCCGTGGTAAATCTTCAGTTAAAAATGAAATACAAAATTCAAAAACATTAGAAACTTTTGCGTACTCACTCGGACTACTCGAGCTTTTTCGTATTCTCAGAAAACGGTAATATCATACAAGTTTTCCAACATTTTTAACTATTTAAAATTTTTCAAAAGCGTTATTTTTCTTATTTTTTTTTAAATTTCATGGGTAAAAATGTCTCCTGATTAATAAAATTTTATTTATTTTTTTGTTTAATAAAATGTTATTTATTTTCCTGTAGCTGTTATAGTTTTTTAGTCACATGCATGATGCTTTCGGGAGGCCGACCTTAAAACTATAAACATAATTTACAAAAATGGTATCCAAAAATTATTTGAAGTTATTTTTACATATTGTTGTATATTTTAAGTTTATAGGTATTTTCAATAAAAATATAAAAAATAACGAAACGAAAATTTTAAAGGACAAAATTTCTCAATTTTATAGCGATATCAAATTAATGTACATTTTTAAGTTTATATTTCCAATAAAAATATAAAAAATGTGATTTTTATAAAAATAGGGGTAATTTTTATAAAAATAGGGGGTGACACCCCTCTGCACTACTATGACCTTTATTTTTATTGTATATTATGTAAAAATATGGTCTTGCAAATTTTGATAATTTTTAAAAATTATTTATGCATACTGTCTATAACATTGAAAAGTTGATAATCATTTAGAAAAATTATCAAAACATTTTAGTGATATCAATTTATTGATAATCTGAAACACATTTCAATTTTTGACAGTGTTTCTTCATGCCTACATGAACAAAGTGAAGCCGAAAAGTTATGATTTTCATAGCGTTTTTTTAAATATTTTTATTGAAGATTTAAACTCAAAATGTATGAAAATCAGTATAAAAAAAAAAAATTTAAAATAATTTTTTAAAACCATTTTTGTAAATTAAATGTTCATAATTTTAAAACAGTATTTACATGAACCCAAGTCAGTAATACTCTACAATTACCTATTTTTGATAATCAATATTTTTGTATGATTATTATCAATAATTCGATTGTTTCAACTAAATTTAATTATATATAAAAAAAAAAAATTTTAATTTTCATAAATAATTTTTTTTACATACAATAAAAAAAATATAATAATGCAATGATATATATATATATATATATATATATATATATATATATATATATATATATATATATATATATATATATATATATATATATATATTATATTATAATATATAGCGTCAGGCTGGGTGACCGGGCCCGCCTCTTTATGAAGGGGGATTCGGTCCACTCTAAAAAATAAAAATATTAAAAAAAAATTTTTTTTTTTCACTCATTTAATAGCCATGCAGTAGTACTACAAGTTTTATTTAGATCATCTATTAATTCTAGAAAGTTTTTATATTTTTAAAAATGTTATAAATTAGGGTACAAATTGCCCTTCAATAGAATTTCACTTTTAAAAATGTGAGTTTTTTACTTTGTTATAAAATGAAAAAATTGTAATGGATTTTAATTATTTTTTCAGTGTATACACTCGAGTTTTTAGCTTTAAAACTGGCAAAGTAAATTTTCGTCCAAACAGTAATAGTGGCTAAATCACGGGGCCTAACTTGGTCCGATTCCACCCCGCCGTAAAAATTGATGATGGTGTGAACTTGGACCACCCATGTTTTTCGTATTTTACGTATTATATTGACTATACGTATAATTATTTAATATAAAAAATGTTACTTATATTAAGTGAAAAATTAAATAAAAAAATGAAATTTATATAAAAACGAATTCAAAAAAGTGTCAAAAATTTGTGACGCGGAGAGGCGCGTGAATTTTTATTTATTTTTATTCTTATTTTATTTATCATTATTGACTTTTTTATTAATAATTATTTAATAATGATAAATAATATTATATTAATAAAAATTAAAATAAAAATGAATTTATATGTAAAAGAGGAATTAAATAGGATTGTCCGATTTCACCCTCAATTGGTGCCGATTCACCGCTCCACAGTCAGGCTGAAGGAGCTTTTATTAAAAACTTGAATTAAAACTTTTATTATTAGAATACATTTATTATTTTGTGTGTCGCTTGCATACCTACATATTTGATGGCACTCTATAGATATTTCAGGAAAAAAAAAATCCAAAAAGATGCATTAGGGGAAAGTCGGAGACGAAAGTTATATCTAAGAGTGGTCCAAGTCACCAGCCGGTTTCCAAAGCCCGAACGACGCTATATATATTATAAGTATTATATAGTATATTATTACTATATTATATATAATATTATATGTATATCTATTATATATTATATTCTATTATATTATATGTATATATATATATAATATTAGAGATATCATACTATATACACCCGGCTATTCCTACTATAAACAGCTATTTAGGCTAGTTTAGCGAAACCCCAACTAGTAGCTTATGATAAGTTGTGTTAAGCCTATCTACACAGAAGTCAACATTCTGCTGATATACTTAACACGATCTTATTCGATAACCGTTCAATAAGGATTGGCATAAAACCAAGACTCTAACTTATATGCCCATCGAAGCCATAGACCTAAGCTAGCCTATGTATCATATGCTGGCATAAAATTGACGCTAAGTAGATGGTTGTTAACGTATTACGACCCCGTGTGCGTCGTGGAGGTGACGCGGAACCACTTTATGTAAACTTGGTCTCCGACTCTCCCCTATATGCACCTTTTTTGAAATTTTTTGTTTTTGTAAATCAGGCCCTATAGTCGGGCAGTTAAGCACAGCAAAAAATGAATTAACTAATGTAATTCATAATTAATTGAAAAGATTTATTAAAGTTTCGAATAACGCCGAAGTCAGCGTGCCGTGGAGGTGCGGGGACCACCATGAGGGGGTGACTGCGAGTGCATGTTTAATTCGTCTTTTACGTATAAATTAAATTTATTAATTATATATTTAACTATATATAAATAAAATTACTTTATCTCATATTACACACTCTCGTACTAAGTTATAAAAATGTCAATTATACTGATTAAATAAAATACGAAATATAAATAAGGTGTGTCCGAAATTCCACCCCTCTCCGCCCAAAAATTTGACACTCTTTTGAACTCGTTTTTTTTATTAAAATTTCATTTTTTAAAAAAATTCTTCCAAATATAAGGTAACTTTTTATTACATTTAAATTAAAATTATACTAATAAAAATGTCAATAATAATACGTAAAATACGAAAACAATGGTGGTCCGAGCCACCCCTCCATCAATTTACGGCGGGGTGAATCGGGACCAAGTTAGGCCCCGTTTTTTTTGCCACTAATACTGCTTGGATCAAAATTTACTTTTGCCAGTTTAAAGCTAACATACTCGAGTGTATCCAACTGAAAAAATAATTTTAAAATCGATCCACAATTTTCCATTTTATTACGAAGTTAAAAAAACTCACATTTTTGAAAAGTGAAGTTCTATTGAAGGAAATTTTGTACCCTAATTTCTAACATTTTTTAAAAATATAAAAACTTTCTAGAATTAAATTTGATCTAAATAAAACTTGTAGTACTACCGCGTGGCTATAAAATGAGCGGGCATAAAATTTTTTTTTTTTTTTATTATTTTTTATATTTATTTAGAGTGGACCGAATCACCCCTCCTAAAGAGGCGGGCCCGGCCCCCCCCCCCCCCCCATATATTTATATATATATATATATAATATATATATATATATATATATTATATATAGATGAGAAGCGTCGGGGGGGGTGACCGGCCCGCCTCTTTAGGAGGGGTGATTCGGTCCACTCTAATAAAATAAAAAAAAAAAAAAAAAAAAAAAAAAAAATTTTCGCTCATTTTATAGCCAGCGGTAGTACTTACAAGTTTTATTGTAGATCATATTTAAATTCTTAGAAAGTTTTTATATTTTTAAAAAATGTTAGAAATTAGGGTACAAAATTTCTTCAATAGAACTTCACTTTTGAAAAATGTGGTTTTTTAAACTTTCGTATAAAATGAAAAATTGTGGATCGATTTAATTATTTTTTTTCAGTGGATACACTCGAGTATGTTAGCTTTAAAACTGGCAAAGTAAATTTTGATCCAAGCAGTATTTTAGTGGCAAAATAACGGGGCCTAACTTTGGTCCGATTCACCCGCCGTAAAAATTGATGGGGGGTGGCTCGCGCCACCATGTTTCGTTATTTTACGTATTAATTATTGACATTTTTATTACGTAAATTAATTTAAATGTAATAAAAAGTTACTTAATTAGTAAAAAATTTTTAAAAATGAAATTTTAATAAAAAAAAACGAGTTCAAAAAAAGTGTCAAAAATTTTTGAGCGGAGAGGGGGTGAATCGGACCACCTTATTATATATTCATATTTTATTTATCATTATTGACATTTTATTACTTATTACGAATTTTAATATGATAATAATTATTATATTAAGGTAAAAAATTTAAAATATAAAATTGAAATTAAACGTAAAAGACGAATTTAACAGATGGTTCCGAGTCACCCTCAATGGTGGTCCGCTTCACCCCTCCTACGGTCATGCTACTCGGCGTTTATTCAAAGCTTTAATAAAACTGTTTATTATTAAGGAATTACAATTATTATTTTTTGTGTGTATGCCCGACTATAGCGGCCGGATTTACAAAAAAAAAAAGTTCCAAAAAGTGCATTAGGGGACAGTCGGGAGACCAAGTTATACCTAAAGTGGTCCGCGTCACCCCGCCCGACGCTATATATATATATATATATATATATATATATATATATATATATATATATATATATATATATATATATATATATATATATATATATATATATATATATATATATATATATATATATATATATTTATTTGTATTTTTTTATTGTATATTATATAAAAATATAGTCTTGAAACTTTTTGTAATTTTTTTAAAAATTATTTATGTGCACTTTGTCTATAACATCGAAAAGTTTTTAAAGTAATTATTAAAGAAATTGATTATCAAAGATTTTTAGTAATATTGATTTATAGATAATCTAAAACACATTTTGACAGTGTTTCTTCATCCTTACACGAACGAAGTGAAACCGAAAAGTTATGATTTGCATAGCATTATTTTTTTTATTTTTTTTGAAAATGTAAACTTAAAATGTACAAAAATCTGTAAAAAAAAAAATAATAATTTTTTTGTAAATTAAATGTTTATAGTTTTAATACAGTATTTACATGAACCCAAGTCAGTAATACTCCACAATTACTGGTACCAGTAAATTAAATTTTGTAGCTAAATTAAATGTTTATAGTTTTAATACAGTATTTACATGGACCCAAGTCAGTAATACTCCACAATTACCAGTATCATACTATATGATAACCAATCCATCCACATACCTTAATAATTTAGTTATGCTCATACATGCAGCTTCACCTTAATAACTACTGTAACTAAAAACCCACCAATTTGACTTTTTCAAAATATACTATATGATACCCAAACTATTCATATACCTATACAATCCCTCTTAATTGTTGTAATAGTCTCACTCAACAACCTCCTGTGGCAAACCATTCCAAATATTAACAACCCTATTACTGAATGAATGGTTTCTTATATCAAGATGGCATGCCTTCTTAATTTTCTTACTGTGCCCCCTGGTCTCCTGTCCATGGTCAACTATAAAGAATGTATTTGTGTATTATCAATAGACAAATATATATTTGTTAATTGTGACTGCGAACAACTGAGAATCGGCCTTTCACAGAAAACATTCCTAAACTCCTTCAGCCTCTCCTCATAGCTCCTACCCTCAAACCCAGAAATCATCCTTGTTGCTCTGTGTTTCACTCTCTCTAGCATATCTATGTCTTTCCTTAAATAAGGAGCCCAACTTGTGCACAATACTCTAATACTGGCCTAACATAGCTATTATACAGTTTACTTACTGTATAACTTCATTGCTCTTATGTATGACATTGCGATATATTATACCTAGCATCTTGTTAGCTTTATTCCTTGCTTCCAAACACTGATTAGCTACTTTTCAAATTACTACTTGCTTATAAATTCACACCTAATCGTTTTTTTGGTCCCACCAGACTCTACCCCAATCGGCCATCATAAGAGTAAGTTAAAACTTTTATTTGAGTAACCTAGGTGAAGAACCTTATAATTTTTACTATTAAAATTTATTTGCCACTTATCTGACCACCCAAGAAGTTTATCAAGATCATTTTGAATCTTTATACATCCATCACTGTTCCTTACTGAAGTAGCCACTTTGGTATCATCTGCAAACTTAGAAACCTCACATTTAAGTCTCTGGTCTAAATCATTTATATACTGTATATGACAATAGTGGCCCCCAGCACTGAACCCTGTGGACACCATTCTTCACTCTTTCCCATGATGACTTATTGCCATTTAGTTGTACACACTATTTTCTATTCCACCACCACTCCTTGATCCAACCATGTACCATTCCACCTATACCACTTTGCAATAATTTCTTCATCAGTCCTTATACCGCATTGCAATCTTATCAAAAACGCTTTGCTGAAGTCTAAATATATAATATCAACTGGATCTTAGTCAATGCAGTCAGTAATGTATTTCATAAATTCTAAAAGGTTTGTATTGTATATAAATTTAATTCAGAATACCTACCCTTTCCATAACCATGCTGGGAGTCATACAATATCTTATCATCCAACTATTTCTTTATATGACCTTTTCTAAACTTTTACAAACCAGAAATGTTTAAAGCTAACTGGACCTATAATTTCCCAAATCTTCCTTACTTCCCTTCTTATAAATAGGCACAACATATTGCTATTTTTCCAGTCATCTTCGTACTCACTAAATGTTGTAGATCCACTTAAAAATCAAAAAACAGTGCCTTTGCAATGCTCGTACTACCCTCTTTCAGAATTCTTCATATATACCATGTAGGACCTGCAGCTTTTACTTGGGTCTATTGACCCAGAAAGATATAATATTTCTTTACCTCAAAATTCATACCAGAACTTATGTCTCCAAACTATTATCCAAACTACATTCTTAAAATTGAAGCAAAATAAGGGTTCCGGAATATGAACCAACTCTTTTTCTGAAACTCACTAAAATTGGCTAATTTTAATAATTGGACAGATGTCATAATTCTTACTTTTAAAATTTAAAAAGCTTCAAAAAAAAACTTCTTTAGGTCCTTATTACTATTCCTGCCTAAATTAATTTCGCCTTTCTTATTGACTGGTTAAGTGCATTTCTATTTTCCTATAATTTTCTAAATCATTTAATAATTTACTACATTTGAATATTTAACTACATTTTTTGTTGATTTTCTCCCTCATCTCTCTATTCCAGCAAAAGGTTTTCTCTTTGCACCCTAATGGGTTGACTTCATACATGCTGAATGAATATTCATCAAATATTGCTTAAAATGTTCCCACATGATTAAAACAGTTTTGGTCTTAAACTCTTTATCCCAGTCAATTACTGAGCATGTCTCGAGATTTGGTAAAATTGCCATTTTGGAAATTCTTAAGATCTTTTCTTTCTAACTTGCTATATTGTCCCAGATATCACATTTATGTTAAATCTAATTATATTATGGTCACTAATTCCTAAATTCTCCTCAACTCTAACCTCATCCACTATGCTATCATTGTTAGTTAATATTAAATCTATCAGTGCATAGTGTCTTGTAGATTCATAGATCATCTGGCTCGAAAATTTGTCTAGTATTCAATTTATAAATAGAGATATTATAATATATAATATATATATATATATATATATATATATATAATAGATATATTATATATAACACATAGGAAAATATATTATATATATACCGGTATATATAATATGATATATACCGTTATATATATATATATATATATATATATAATATATATAATATATATATATAGATATATATATATATATATATATATATATATATATATATATAATATATAGTATATATAATATATATATATTATATATATATACTATATATATATATTCTTCTTTTTTCTTCTTTCTTTCTTATCTACCTATAACGTCCAAAGATTGGAAGTAAGGTGCGCTACAAGATCGGAAAAGAAAAGCAGTAAGAGAGTATGAGGACAAATGGTCGAAAAAGAAAAGCCCAGCCTTACCGCCACTCTGTACCATTAATTAGTAAGAAAATCCATCGCAATCAAAAAAAATCCACCCTAGAGCTTCATGGCACCGCGACGGATCCACACTTTGGTAAGTCGTCAAGTGTAGGGTTATTCCCTGGCCAGGTGGGCCACAACCATACTCCCTTACAACACCCCGCCATTATCCCATTCATGCACCTTTCTTCTCGCCTCTTGCCAAACTCACATTTCTCTCCTGCAAAACTTCCTTTACTGACTCAATCCACTTTTTCTTCGAGTCTCCCAGCGGTCGGTTCCCCAAACACACTCGCCACTATACATTTGCTTAAACCGACTAACATTCATCCTTTCCACATGACGCAAACCATCTCAACATTACTATACCAGTTTGGAGACTTTTTTAGCAAAAAACTAGGTAAAGTTGGGGTGTGGTGGGCTAAATCTGGATACAAATAATAGTAAGGTAACTTTAATAGTGGGGAGATAAATAAAACTATGTTGTTACAAGCGTTTAAATAAAGATTGATAGCAATAAAAAAAAATTAACAGCATATTTTGATATCAAATGTTTTTACACAAATGTTCATAAAGCCTTAGAAATAAAAAAAAGATGAGCTGATAGTTATACCCTTAAATGAGAATCTAGACATTATTTGCATAACTGAGGCATAGGTTAATGAAGAAAATTTATGGAGACTCCTTTCAGGAATATGAATAGAGGGATATTCACGTTATTTATACCAGCGTTAGAGGAAGTAAGGGTGGTGGCTTTGGCGCTTTATGTTAAAAGCAATAATCAATCTGTATTAATGACTGACTTAAATTAATCATGATATTGAATCAGTGTGAGTAGATATCCTTATATTACAATAATCATATAGAATAGGGGCATTTTATAGACCTCCTGGGCCAGAGATGCAGAATTAGATGCGTGTAAATTGTGAAGAAATTGAGACAGCATGCCACGGTAAAGAAAAAGGTATAGTCCTAATGGGTGATTTTAATTTTCCTGGCATTTCATTGCGGATTTCCTTTTCTTAATTTGGATCGTTGAGTTCTGCATTCATAAAATTGCGTTCAAACTATTTGAAACCCTAATTTTAGGTATACCACTGAACTTGGGGTCCAAGACACACCAACTGATACGACACTTATGGCACTTATTATGAGTTAAGATCTCTCTTACTACTAATGATTGAAAGTATTGGGTGGATGAAGTTAGGAGTTGAGGAGAATTAGGACTTTAGTGACATAATATAATTTAGATTTAATAATGAGTGATTCTGGGCCCCAAATTGCAACGTTAATAAGAAAAAGATCATAGATTTCCGAAATGGCGATTTACCAAATTTCGAGACATGCTTTTGTATAATTGACTGGTAAAAGGAGTTTAAAGACCAAAACCTGTTTTATCATGTTGGGAACATTTTAAACCAAATTTTAATGAAGTATTCAGTCAGTATGTGTTTAAAGATAAACCATTTAGGGTGGCGAAAAGAGAAAACCTGTTTGTGGAATAGAGAGATAAGAGAGAAAATTAATGAAAAGCGCAAGATGTTTTAAAAATATTCAAGGGTAGTAATAGGGAAGATTATTTAGAAAATTTATAGGAAATAGAAATGAACTTAACCAGTCAATAAGAAAGGCAAGAGAGAGGGCAGAAATTAATTAGCAAGGAATAGTAATTAGAACCTGAAGAAGTTTTTTTAAGCTTTTATAAATTTAAAAGTAAGAACAGGACAATTGGTCCAATTAAAATTGTATGAAAATTTTAGTGAGTTCAGATAAGGAGATTGGTCAACATTTTTCAATGCTTATTTTGGCTTCATGTTGTACGAGGTGATTAACGGATTAGCATAATAGTTTCGACGAGGATACCTTAATAGATTCTCTATGCACTGCTACACACAAGTTAGTACTTACAGAATTTGATTTTATGTAATAATATATATATATATTAACAATTAGATCATATTGATCCAAGTAAAGCTGCAGGCCCTGCATGGTATGATATGCTCAGAATTCTGAGGGGATGGGAGTGACTCTCTCTAAGCGTCTCTGCAACCACAGGCACTGTATCTTGAGTGTACTGTGTAAGCCTCTCATACATATCTCTCCCTGTGGTACCAGAAATGTGACTGGAAAACCTAGCACTATGTCATATGTGCCACGTATATATAATAATGGCTAACCCTGAGTAGAGCGAAGTGTATATACTTTGGGAAAATTAATAGGCCAGTTAGCTTAACAGCTCCTGTTGAAAGTTCTGGAACAGTTAACTCTTTGGAAGATAGAGGAATATTCAGAAGATAACAAGGTAGTATGACTCCCAGCATGGTTTCAGAAAGCGGTAGGTCATGTCAGACAAACCTTTTAGAATTTATGGTATACATTACTGACTGCATTTGACCGAGGAGATCCAGGTGATATTGTATATTTAGACTTTAGTAAAGCTTTTGATAGGTTCCCCCACATAAGGCTGTATGAAAAAGTGTATGTGCAATGTTCGTCTCAATAGGGAGGATGCTCGCTTACTAGTCTCAATAATCGTACATGGTTGGATATTTACGTAAGGGGTTTGGTTGCCGACAAATAAGGAAATGAGTGAGTTGGTGGGTGTGAGAGCATAGCTAAGATGTAATAAGATTTCATGGGAATAGTGAAGAGTAGTTGGTGGATCCCATAGGGTTCAGTGCTGGGTCACACTATTAGTTCTTCTGTCGAGTGGATAGTATTATGATATAGGAAAAGTGAGGGATTTAGTTAGAGTCCAGGAGCATTTAATAGATGCATTGGGGTTAAGTGGCGAGTTGATGGATAAGAGAATGTGGCTGACTCTCCGAGGTAGAGGATATGAAGGGATGCTATAAGATTTCAAATGAGTGATTCGTTGTATGACTCGGGGTAGGTGGTGGTCAGATAAGTGGCGAATATGTGAATTTTAATAGTAAAAGTGTGAAGTGCACTATAGACTCCTCAATAAAAAGTTTAACTACGGATAGGAGAATTGGGTGAGTGGCATTGAGTCTGTGGGACTAAGAAAGGAAGTGATTTAGGGTTGTGATAAAAGGCAGATATTTGATAAGAGCTAATCAATGATTTGGAGCTAGATGTAAAGCAGATATGAGATGCTGGGTGGAGTAATTAAAGTTCGCCGTTATTGTGGATGGTTACCAGATGAGCAAGTAGTAAGTAGTAAAATGTGATATAATAGTCTATAGTGGTGAGTGCTAAGTATAGAGGTATTGATGTCACGATAGTTGGGCCCTTCTTAGGCTTTAAAGGAATTAGTACTTATTATACTGCTATGAGTGCAAGTGTGTAATGTAGAGCTGAACAAGGAGATATTCTGGTTTGAGTAGAAGTTGAATGAGGAGAGCTGAAGGAGGTTAGGAATTTTCTCTGTAGAAAGTGTGCTGATTTCTCAGAGGGGACATTGATTACAAAGTCTACTAATAATGGTTATGTATTACATCGTTTGAGATTGATACATAGATACTAGAAAGTAGAGTTTTTCATATTGAGTAGGAGCGTTGTGATGATGAGACATGATTGGTGACCAGGGTGAGGTCATTTTATGTAAAATTTATAGAATTAATATAAGATAAGCATGCATGCGTTGATAGTTAGAAAGGCTGCATGTTGTTGCGAGTGAATGAGGGTGTGTTTAAATTTTGGAATAGTCTGCCAAAGGAGGTTGTTGAGTGATGACTCAATTTGCAAACATTTAAGAAATGGTTAGAGTCGTGTAGATGGGATGGTGGGGGAGTTGGTGGTGGTATATATTAATAGTAGTGACGAGTGATATAGTTGCGGGTGATGTAGATAGTTGTATAGCAGGTTTTGGTTAGGTTATGGCATGTGTTGGACCATATATTTAGTTATTAATGCATGGTGGATGGTTTGGGTCATATTGATATATTCATAGTGTGATACTAAGTCCAAGTGTGTGGAGTTTTATGTAGTAGCAGAAGCAAGTGAGGTATGTGGACGAATGCCCTAGGTGGCTTTGTGGAGTTTGCTGAAGCAGGTTTTTGGGATAGAGTAGTGGGTACTGGGGTAGTCTCGATAGGCCATGATGGCTTTTTACTGCTCTATATTCCTAATGTCCTAATTCCTAATGTCCTAATATTATTCTCTCGTTTACCCCTTTCTTCACACCACAACAACTCTCTAATATGTTCATTTCCTATTTTATCAATTTCTTCTCACACCTAGCACGCCCCTAGGATTGTCCATCTGAACACATTGAACTTTAGATCTATACTTCTTATTCCAGACCATAGTCTCGCTACTATACAATAACACAGGTAACAACATACCCTCATGCAAGACCTAGCGCACGTCCAGACTTAGTCCTTTTACATTCACAACGATTTAATGTGCACCAGCCACCTTCCTACCGATTCCACAACTTTCCTACACACTCTGCATCATCCGTTCCCTTCTCACCAACACATACCCCAATATTTAAAACTCAGACACTTGTTTCCAGCTGCTCACCAATCTAACAGAACTTCACACTGAGGGCTATCCTCACTTACAACCATAACCTTATCTTATCTACGTTTACTTTCAGGCCCCTCTTTTTACATACCCTGCCAAATCTCTTACCAATCTTCTCAAACTCTCTTCAGATTCACCACACAGAACCAAAATCATCCGCATATAATAGATAGGGCACCCCTCCACTCATCTCCATTTCTCCATCATTCTAACACCACTTCCTGCCACCCCAACTATTAATTCTTTCATAACCCCATCCCATATACAAAATTGAAAACCAAGGAGACATACCACATACCCGTCTCACTCCGCTATTAATACTAAACCAATCACCTTTAACACCATTTATCTCACACACGCCTCACTAACCCCATACATACTTTTTGATTCCATTCATAAGCCTACCACCAACCACCATATATCACTAACACCTGCCCATAGAGCTTCCCTATAATCCTATCATACGCCTGTTGAAATCCATAAAACCTAAATACAATTTATTCTTTTTCTCCTTCATTTCTCAATCATTTGTTTTCAATGTAAAGATTTGATCCAACATCCTCTACCACTCCAAAAATGCACCTTGTTCTTTCACCAATCAGTCCTTCAGTAACTGACGCACTCTTTCGACAAAAATACCAGCATATTCTTTCCCTACAACACTCAATTAAACTTATTCCCCGATAATTTCTACAACACAGTTCCCCTTATCTCCCATACCCTTATATAAAGTACTATACATCTCTCCTCCAATCCCTTGGGGCCTATCCCTTCCATAAACGCTTTATTACACTACCTCCAAATCCAATCAATCACCATTCTCCTCGTCTTGAATCCATTTCACCAGTAATTTAATCTAACCTGCAGATTTACCATTTTTCAACTTCTTCACCCTACCCCATTACCGCCTCCTTGCTAATAACCTCATCCCCAAAATACGTATTCCTTCTTGCACCATGCAAACCCACACACTTCACTATTCACCTCTTCATTACTGCAATATATGCAGATTTTCGAAGTTGTTCTTTCACACTCCCCTCACATCCATTTCATCAGTTACAAAAGCACCATCCCTATTCATTATTCTAAGCAGGTTCCCAATATTCTTATCTTAATCCTTCTGTCGACTTCCTTCCAGGAAGAGCTTCCATATAACCCTTGTATGTCCTCAGTTCATCCTCCTTCCAAACTGTTCATTTCCTCTTGTTTCTCCTACGTATGCACCTCATTATAATAGATATATATATATATATATATATTATATATATTATATATAATATATATATATATATATAATATATATATATATATATATTATTATTATATATAGATATATATAATATATATATATATAATATATATATATATATTATATATTATATATATATATTAATACTATATATATATATATATAATATATATATATTATATATATTTATTATAATATATATATTATATATAATATATTATATAAGATATATATATATTATATATATATATATATATATTATATATATATATATAATATATAATATATATATTATATATATAATACCACCCCACCCCATTCCAAAATTTAAATACCTTTATAATTTAATTTTCTAAGGTCAATTAGTAAAAATGATATACCTAGTTAGTAAATTGGTGTGTGTATAAAAAAAATTTAAAAAAATTTGCCTCATAAAGATGCAATAGATTTCTTCTAATCTAATCCCCAATTTTCATCCTAAAGCATTGTAAGAGCACCATGGGTTTTTATGTTTACCTTTAATACATATAACATTTACATTTCAAGTAAGAATTGTTCAAAATACAAGAATTATTTGTGTGAAGTTGTGTATTTGAATTCCTTCCCATGCAAAAAAAAAAAATGACTGATGATGTTACCTCAGGGTTGAACCCACATCCCACATTCAGTTCAACAGACACTAATGCAGTTTGACCCAGCTGACCTGTATTTTCCAACTTTGATAATAATTGAAAAAATTAGACATAAAACTAATTTTAATTAATTCCTAAAAAAAACATGATAGATTTTTTTTTTTTTGTTAATTTATTTTAGTTAAAATATTTAACATGTGTTTCCCTCTATGATTTAAAATATTTAATTTTTTATTATTATTATTATTATTATTATTATTATTATTATTATTATTATTATTGAGATGTGGGTGGCAGGGGATGGTGTTAGATGATGGAGCTGGAAGAGATATGGGAGGGTGGCTATACCTATTATATCGGAGATTCGGTTTATTGATGGTGATTCTGAAATGAGTTTGAGAGGATTGTAGGGGATTTGGCAGGGTGTGTAAAAGGAGGGGTTTGAAAGTAAACGTAGATAAGTGTAAGGTTATGGTTGTGAGTGCATTCCTCGGTGTGAAGTTATGTTGGATGGTGAGCAACTGGGACAAGTGTCTGAGTTTAAATATTTAGGATATATGTTATATGAAAAGGAATGGATGATGCAGTGTGTAGTAGGAAAGTTGTGAATGGTAGGAAGGTGGCTGGTGCACTTAAATCCTTGGTGGATGTAAAGGGACTAAGTCTTGAATGCACTAGGGTCTTACATGAGGGTATGTTGTTACCTGTGTTAATGTATAGTAGTGAAACTATGGTCTGGAACAAGAGGTATAGATCTAAAGTACAATGTGTTCAAATGGACAATCTTAGGGTTGTGTTAGGTGTAGGAAGATTATAAAATGAAGATTGAACGCATTAGAAGTTGTGTGGTGGAAAGAAGGAGTAAATGAGAGAATAAACAAGTTCCGTATACAGAGATGGTTTGGTCATGGGAAAGGATGAATGATAGTCGGTTGGTTAAGCGGATGTATAGTGTTGAGTGTATGTTGGGAATCGACCGGCTGGGAGACTGAAGGAAAATTGGATTGAGGTAGTCAAAAGAATGCACTGAGAGGAGAGGAATGTGAGTTTGACTAGGCGAGAAGGAAAGGTTGCATAAAAAAGTGAATGGCTGGGTTTATGTTGAGGGAGTATGCTTGTGGCCCACCTGGACCAAGGGAGGAACCCTATAATGACGAGATGCCATAGGGAGGGTCCGTCTAGGTCCCCTGAAACGCTAGGGTGGATTTTTCTGACCAACGAGCTCTCGCTAAAAGGTATAAAGGGGGCAGTAAGGCTGGACTTTCTTTTCGACTTGCGTCATATTCTTCTACTACTTTTCTGTTTCCAGTGCCTATATCGCACCTTACCCCCAGACTTTGGGAGAGAAGGTGGGTGATGATATATATATATATATATATATATATATATATATAATATATATATATCTTAATATATTATATTATAATATATTATTATATATATATATATATATATTATATATATATATATATATATATATATATATATATATATATATATATTCTCATTTATAATATTATTTTTCTCAGTTTATTAACGACATTGAAGCCAGGAAGAAGAAAAGATCCAATTTGGCTAGAATACGTCTCAGAAACTGGCAAGAGAGTAATGTCTAGAAAATAAAATTATTATTATTATTATTATTATTATTATTATTATTATTATTATTATTAAAAAGTAAAAACTCAATATCAGCATTTATTTTAATATATGATTTTGATGCTTTTTGAAGCCTCCTGAAAGTATTTCTTTCAACAGAAGAAATTTTCTTCAATATTATTTTTGAATAAAATAAATCTATTGATTTAAGTATAGTACCAAGCTTTCGTCCGTACTCTTCAGACATTTTCAAGGAATAATTTATTTTTAATATTTTAACAATTTTGATAAAATAAATGTATAATCTAATAACAAAAATAAATAAAGTTAATAAATTTAAAAATTAAAAAAATTACGTAGGTATATTGACTTTTTTGTTATTTAAAGATGTTAAAAAAATTGGACATTCATTATATTTTATGTTTATCATTGGTTTATGTTTCCTTAAGAGCACGATTCACCGAGACGCAATTCATAAAAATCATTTTTTCTTGTTGTGATGGAGAAGCTTTCTTTTATGCTGTTATCGGGATTTTTGTGGTGTTCTTCTTTAAAATGTTGAAATATTTTACTCTGCTTATACTTATGTTGCGACATTCTCATGTTGAGGGTATTAGTTGTGTATCCGATATAAGCGGTGTTACATTAATTACGTTATTAATTTCATTTATTTGTTTTTGTTATTAGTTTATACAACATTTATTTTATCAAAATTGTCAAAATCTTAAAAATAAATTATTCCTTGAAAATGTCCGAAGAGTACGGACGAAAGCTTGGTACTATACTTAAATCAATAGTTTTATTTTATTCAAGAATAATATTGAAGAAAATTTCTTCTGTTGAAAGAAATACTTTCAGGTTTGAAAAGGCAACAAAATCATATATTATTATTATTATTATTAGTAGTAGTAGTAGTAGTAGTATTGAGACGGGGCTGGCAAGGGATGGTGTTAGAATGATGGAGAATGGAGAGTGCCTTACCTATTATATGTGGATGATTTGGTTTTGTGTGGTGAATCTGAAGAGAGTTTGAGAGGATTGGTAGAGAGATTTGGCAGGGTGTGTAAAAGGAGGGGTTTGAAAGTAAACGTAGATAAGAGTAAGGTTATGGTTGAGAGTGAGGACAGTCCTCTGTGTTAAGTTATTTTAGATGGTGAACAGCTGGAACAAGTGTCTGAGCTTAAATATTTAGGATACATGTTGGATGAAAAGGGAGCGGATGATGCAGAGTGTAGTAGGAAAGTTGTGAATGGCAGCAAGGTGGCTGGTGCAATTAAATCGTTAGTGGATGTAAAGGGACTAAGTCTTGAGTGCGCAAGGGTTTTACATGAGGGTATGTTGTTACCTTTGTTATTGTATAGTAGCGAGACTATGGTCAGGAATAAGAAGTATAGGTCTAAAGTTCAATGTGTTCAGATGGACAATGTTAGGGGCGTGTTAGGTGTGAAAAAAATTGATAAAATGAGGAATGAACATATTAGATAGTTGTATGGTGTGAAGAAAGGGGTAAATGAGAGAATAAATGAAAGTACGTTGAAATGGTTTGATAATGTGGAAAGGATGGATGATAGTCGGTTGGTTAAGCGGATGTATAGTGGTGAGTTTTCTAGGAATCGACTGACTGGGAGACCGAGGAAAAAGTGGATTGAGCCAGTAGAGGAATGCCTAGAGGAGAGAAATGTGAGTTTGGCAGAAGCGAGAAGAAAGGTGCATAGTAGGAGTGAATGGCGGGGTTTTGTAAGGGGGTATGGTTGTGGCCCACCTATTCCAAGGGATGAACCCCACATTGACGAGATACCATAGTGAGGGTCCGTCGCGGTCCCGTGAAGCTGTAGGGTGATTTTCTGACTGCGACGAGTTCTCACTAAAAGGTTTAAAGGGGGCGGTAAGGTTGGGCTTTCTTTTCGACTTGCGTCATATTCTTCTACTACTTTTTTGTTTCTGGTGCATGTTACGCACCTCACCCCCAGTCTTGGTGAGAGAGGTGGATATATATATATATATATATATATATATATATATATATATATATATATATATATATATATATATATATATATATATATATATATATATATATATATATATATATATATATATATATATTATATATTTTTTTTTTTTTTGCTCGTGTATAGTTTGTTATATATTTCTTCCTCATTATTGATTGCCATGTTCTTTCTTTAATAAACATTTTCGAATTTCATGTTTTTTAGTTCCTGTTATCATTTGCCTTGGAGAAAAATGGATATACCTTTGCAAAGAAATATGAATTCTAAAATTTTAATTGACGACTGATATAAATAATGCAGATACATTTATTTTAAAAATTTCTTATGACATCTCTGCTTTAGTTTTTATTCTTTCAAAAATCATTGTATGGAAAATATTGCATAATAATTAGCCGCTCGGTGCCCCTAGTTCGAGATACCCGCAACTATACTTGTCCTGAGATCTGTCTTACCTGGAGACTAGGACGTGTCAATTTGGAGGGGATGAATAAAAATCGTGTTTTGTTTTTTAGAATGAGGGGGTCCAAAAATGTGCCTTTTGATGTGTATTATCCTAATTTAAAAGGTTTTTACTTATGCATAAAACATTTACCTTGGTAAATTTGCGCTTGATTATAGTGTATATTGAAATTTCCGAAAAAAGATAACGATGTAAATTCCAAGAAAATTTGCTCAAAATAGTTTAATGAAATCAATTTTATTTATAATTTTCTTTATTATCAAACACCGAAAAAACATTGTAAAAAGCTTCAACCAACAATATTCATCAAATCTTGCTTCGATTCATTCCTAGACATCATTTTTCTGCTTGCTTCCTGGCCTCTAATGAATCCTTCTCGTTTCTCATGAGTATACACTTTGCCAAAAGCCTCTGTTACTGGTTTCACACAGCTCTCTATGGACTCACTATCCATGACGTGGTCACTTTGGAACTTGCACTGGCTCTTCAACAAACTCTTATTTCTGATATTCTGAGCTTACAAGTAAATGGAGGTTCATATACTTTTTTTTTGACCAGTCTATCAGTTCCCAAAGGGAAGTTGCATTTGGATTTACTGTAAGTGTTTTCCTAGGCCGAACAGATAGGTCTCGTGGTGCATCATCATTCCTTAATTAAATTATCTTCTTGACCCCTGCTTTCCTTTCTTCTTGGTCTTCCGAGCATAAAGGTGTCTGAAGCACCATTGCACTAAATGCGAACCACGATGAACGTTGGATTGTTGGCAAAACAATATCTGCTACTGCCTTCTGAGATTTTAGGAGCTTCAATTGATAAAGAATGTGGTGAGGTCCTTCCACCCAAGAGAATTTCGATTTGATTGTAAACCAGCAGGGATAGTAAACGCCAATAATGTATTCCACAAGCAGTTGTAACGTCTTCAAGTTCTTGCCTGTAAGGCCATGTTTTGAAACCCATATGAGACAAATCCTATTTGCAGTTGTTAACCACCGAGAGTGGCTTACAGGACCAATTTCTAATAATGCCAGATTAGTTGGAAATACACCTCTCCTTATGGCCCGAGTTATCCTGTAACCATAAGCCTGATCTGTAGAGATCTTTAACAACAGTGTCACTCAATGGAACCAAAGGCTCTGGAAAGAATATTCTGGCAAATGAGGGATTGATTTCTAGTTGTTGCAGTATCAAGCATGTTGCCCATCTTACCACTCCACTTGTTGTTGGACAAAGTTTTTCCATCCAATTCTGTGATCAAGTGCCGCAAAGGTAGCTCATTAGTATAAAGAGCACAAACCAACCAGATGTGCACTTCATGTTTACAGTCAGCACCACCTGGACATGGACCTTTAAATTCTAAACATAGTTTAATCTCACACTTGCAATTGAGGACTTCAAAGAGCTAGTTTAACGTTGCTATGAAAGCCTCTTTCAATTCCAGTTTTCCTCTGCCAAGTCAAGTGATATATTTTTGGCCTTTTCTCAGTTTTATTCTATCTTCTTCAGGACTGACTCTCGAATTTAAAATTGGCACTACAAAACAACTGTTTGCTTTTCAAGCACTTTTGGATAAATATCCTTTGCAAGAGTGGCTGCTGGGTAATTTCTGACATTCTCTCCACTCCGCTCTCTTAGCAAAGCCCATATCTTAGAACATCATGTAGAGTTGGGAGTTCAGAAGGCAGCATTTCTCGACCAGTTCCAATATACTCATGGGGGTGGAAGTTATTTTCAATATAGAGACTCTCGAATCCAACAACTTGCAAAAAATTAAAATTTTAAGAAAATTGAATTTGAAGTTTTCAAAACTGTGTAACTTTTTTGATAGTATACCTACAGCTTTCAAATAATCGTTACCTATATATTTCAAACAAATTAATAAAATTAAAAATCGATATTGACAAATATATTTTTTGCCAAACTGAACTCTGCAGAGGTCATAATATTGGATATACATTTTTAACTTCAGATCTCATACAACTCGACCAATCATCAAATTTTCAGGGAATGTAGATAAATGTATTTAAAAAAGAAGCCACGAAGCAGTTTTTGAAATTATTTTCAGAAAGAAAAAAAAAACGAAATTTATCCATTAGATGACAAAAATTTTCAAATTTAAAAAATTCAGACCTCTTTATTCAAATTCCTCCAAATATATTACTCCTAGAGAATTTTTTACTCCTAATTATTGTTTAGGTAAAGCATAAAGGAGAAACTTTCATTTACACATGATATTAGCTAATGTAAAACCAAAAAGTTTTGAGGTTAGAAGCAAATAAAAAAAAAATGTTCAAATATTTTTAATAATAATAATAACAACGTAGATTTCTTTTTATCATAATCTGTAAAATATGAATGGATAAAAAAATTAAAATGAGAGAGAAAAAAAAAAAAATATATATATATATATATATATATATATATATATATATATATATATATATATATATATATATATATATATATATATATATATATATATATATATATATATATATATATATATATATATATATATATATATATATATATATATATATATATATATATATATATATATGTGTGTGTGTGCTGGTTTGGAAAGGAAATGAGAGGGGGAGAGAAGGAGTTGCAATTTTGATGAGTGACTTGTGGTACAGAGCTATGGTGACTTTAAAAATGTGAGAGAACTAGAATTCTAATGGTTAAATTTAAGTTTGAAAAGGTCAAGGTATGTGTGGTTGTGACGTATGGTCCATCTGAGGGAAATGTTGAAAAGAGTAGGATTTTCTGGGATAATCTGAATGATGTTTTGGATGGAGTGAGTAGGAGCTTCAGATTGATTGTGTTTGGGTACCTAAATGGCTGGATAGGTGATCAGGAAAGAGATGGGATAACAGGTGGTTTTGGGGTGTCGGGAGAAAATGAGAATGGTAGGAAGGGGATTGATTTCTGTGAGGAGAGAGGTATGTGTGTGTGTAAGTAATACTTTCTTTAAACACATGAGTATCCATAAATATACTAGAGTTGGTGTAGGTAGAGATGGTATCGAAGTGAAAAGTAAGATTGATTTTGTGTTGGTGAAGGAGATGTTGAAATATGTGTTGGTTGTTAAATCAGTGAGGG
>JABUQX010001638.1:5000-12500 GCA_015478945.1 Trachelipus rathkii | reverse complement strand
GTGATGGGCGCGTTAGGAACAATGAAACCTAGCTTGATTACCCACCTAGAAAGATTCCCGATCAGAGTAACGTCTGAAATGTTTTGGAAGTAGAAAGAAAGAGCCTAAGTATCATCTGGTGGTTTTGGGTATGTAAAAAGAGCACAAATATTGCCAGCCTTAAAAAAAATGCAAATATTTTAAATGAACTGAGCACAGCTATGAATAATAGCGATATTTATTCACTATATAGCCTGCTTTCTCGATTTTATTCATAATCACACTCTTTAGAAGTACTAAGTACTAACCGTCCTCAAACCTTGCATCAAAGACTGGCACATGACACAATTATTCCCTCTTCTACATACCCAACACCAACATAATGGCACCAAGGCTCTTCTTTACCACCTCCAAATATTTCAGATACTGTTACTCTAATTGGAAGTTTTCCTAAGTAGGCGATAAGGCTAGATTTTACAATTCTCAAAGCGTCCACCCACCGGTATCATCATCACTTCTAATTTTAATTTGAGTTTACATTCAAAACTACAATGATCATATTTTAACTTCTTACAGCGTGACTTCGAATGACATTCCAATTCATCTTTTTCATGATTTTATGATTTTCCAAATCTTTGTTTTTAATCTTTTTGCCCTTTCTTCTTGACGACTGAGGTTCGTTTCTTAAAGGGCTTTTCAGTTTAAGTCTGCCATCTTTCTCTCCATGGCCTACATCACTAATGCGAGTCTATAAAATAATAAAAAAGGAAAATGAAGTTGCTAAAAACATGAATATTCATAAATTTTTTTATTAGCAAAAGTACCTTTTACTAAAAATAAAATTTGCCAATTTAAAACAACTGAAATTAATGAATCTACTCTCACCAAATAATAATAATAATAATAATAATAATAATAATAATAATAATAATAATAATAATAATAATAATAATAATAATAATAATAATAATAATAATCTTAGGGGCGTGCTAGGTGTGAGAAGAATTGATAAAATGAGGAATGAACTTATTAGAGAGTTGTGTGGTGTGAAGAAAGGGGTAAACGAGAGAATAAATGAAAGTATGTTGAGATGGTTTGGTCATGTGGAAAGGATGAATGATAGTCGGTTGGTTAAGCGGATGTATAGTGGTGAGTGTGTTGGGAACCGACCGGCTGGGAGACCGAAGGAAAAGTGGATTGAGTCAGTAAAGGAATGTTTGCAGGAGAGAAATGTGAGTTTGGCAGAGGCGAGAAGAAAGGTGCATGATAGGAGAGAATGGCGGGGTGATGTAAGGGGGTATGGTTGTGGCCCACCTGGGCCCGGGGATGAACCCTACACTTGACGATTTACCATAGTGAGGATCCGTCGCGGTCTCGTGAAGCTCTAGGGTGGATTTTCTAATTGCGATGAGTTCTTACTAATTAATGGTACAGAGGGGGCGGTAAGGCTGGGCTTTCTTTTCGACTTTTGTCATATTCTCCTATTGCTTTTCTTTTCCGATGCTTGTCACGCACCTTCCTCCCAGTCTTGGGAATAAAAAGGAAGATGAAGAAAGAAAGAAAGAAAGAAAGAAAGAATAATAATAATAATAATAATAATAATAATAATAATAATAATAATAATAATAATAATGTGGGAAAAGCAAGTACACAAAATGAAAAATATATTGTATAAATCAATCAGTAAATGATTTAAGGTAAATGATAAATAGATTTAATTTCATGTACATTTTTTATTAGTTATAAGTAAACCTGAAAAATTGTTTTTTTTTCTCAGTCTTTCAATGTTTGCAAAGAACAACAATAAATTCAGAAAGGAATAAAAGAAAATGTCAAACTGGAAAGGAAGGAAAAGAACCAGAAAATTTTGATGAATATAAAAAAAATAGATCAGAAATTGTGAATGTTATTAGAAGGATGACTTAGATTTCTTAGTTAAAAAAAAGTGTTGAACCTTTTTATGTGTGAAGGCTAAATTGAAATTTGCCACCAGAAGTGAGGACAGTCAATAAATGTGACAATTTTATACAATAATATTGAGTCTTTTGTTAATATTATTTTAAACTAATAACTATCAGGGAATATACAGCCATTTTAAGATTATTTATTTATTTACTTATCTACATATCTTTTTAATATTTTAATGACTTCTCTGAGATTGCTTCTGCAGGTACAACATTGTGATATCTGGTTCCAACATAGAGGTTTTAAGTTTTAATTTTTAATTTAAGTTTTATTTATTTATTTAATTTTATTTTTTTTTGCTTCCTTAATTTTTAATTGGATCCAAATTCAAAAATGTCTTTTCCCATTCTTCAATAAAGAGAGAGATTGAGATATAGAGAGAGAAAGCTAGATTCTTTACATTTACTCAATTTGTAACATTGAAATTTACTTTTTAATCTAACTTTCAACAAAGCTAGATTTCTCTTTCTACACAAAATATCTAAGCTATCAGGCTAAACATATGACCACTAGGAGTTGGTAGATAAAAAAGGTTAGGTTAAAGACATGACTACCAGAGGTTGGTAGAGAAAAAAAGGATCTGAACCTTGGGATTTTGTTGGAAGAATCAGAAGAAAGCAGCAGAATTAAATGCATCAAGAGATAAGCATTTAGTCGGTGTATATATATATATATATATATATTATATATATATATATATATATCATTATATAATATATATATAAAATATATATATATATATATTATAATATATTATATATATTATAATATATATTATATATATATATATATAATATATAATATATATATATAATATATATATATATATATATATATTATATATATATATATATATATATTTGTATATATAATATATATATATATAGTATATATATATATATATATATATATATATATATATATATATATATATATATATATATATATATATATATATATATATTAGAGGTGTAGCAGATATGCGCAGATATTTTGGGTGGACACTTGAAATATTGTGCTTAGATATTCAGAGATTGTTCTTTGTGCTAACAGTATGGATGTGTTTGATGATGAGAGTGTCTGGGGGAGGGGGGAGAGAGGAAGTATGTTGTATATGTTAGAATAGATTTTTGCTAGTGTGATTTTTTTCCCTTCTTGGTGTCTGGTGTAAGTGGTAATCTACACTCTATTGAGAGTGATTTGCTGTAAAATTGGCAGCCTAACATATCTAGATTGACCCCGATAGGAAGAAATTTTGTGTTAGTTTGCAGGTGGTGGATTGGTGTGAAAGGAAGGCAGAATGTTATTATTCTGAAAGCTTTGTCTTGATCAACCCATAGTTTTTGGATGTTGGACTGATATTACAGATACTCAGGTAGGTGATGCATAGTTTAAGATGGGATGAGGTATTGGCTTTATACTATTGTGAAGGACTCTTTGTGTTGGCCAAAATTTGTCCGAGTTAGTGTTTTCTTTATGTTTAATTTGTGTGTGGCTCAAGAGGTAATATTGTTTATGTGGGTGGGGGTGAATGTTATAAATGTGTCTTTTGAAAGTTGAGCCTAGAATGGTGGGTTGTTAATTGAGAGTGAGTCTGTTTTTTTTTTTGTTTTTTTTTAAACATAACTGTTGGATGGGTATTTGATTCTCTTCTGTTATTTTGGGGAGAGGCAGTCATTCTGTTTGTTGATAGACACAGCTCCAGTTAGGTTAAGTCATTCTGTAGTTCTCTACTTGCTGTATTATAGAGGACTTTTGAGCTGTGAATTTTAGCGTCATCTGGTAGCTATCATTTTTTATAGAGAGGGGATGTGGTCTTGTTGTAGATTCATGCATAAAAAGATTAAAGTGCTGGTGATAGGATGGCATACTGGGGGGGGGGAATCCATTATATAACATGTATGTATGTATGGGTAGTGTAGCATCATTGTATGACTTTAGCTGTGCAACCAGGCAGGAAGTTTGCTATTATTTTCTTGTTATTGATGTTTATTTCTGTGTTTAAATACTTTCTTTATTAAGAGGTGATGCAGAACTGTATTAAATTTCTTGTTTAAGTCTATTGCTACTATGAGAGAGTGCAGGTTTGTGGTAGATTTTGGTTAAAACCTGTGAGGATGTTTTGTGTTAGATCATTAAGTGGTGTGGTAGTGGAATGTTTTAGCCTAAATCCCTGTTGTGTATTTGAGAATTTAAGATAATGTAGAGAGTAATGATATAGGTCTATATGAAGTTGGTAGGTTTATTAGGTTTAGTATGGGGAGTATGTGTGTGTGTTTCCAGAATGGTAGGATAATGTTAATTTGCAAAGCTGTGTTGAATATTTGAGTTAGGACTGCTATGGCTTTAGTTCCCAGGTGTTTGAGGAGGATATTGAATATTTTGTCTGAACCTTCTGCTTGTGAGTTTTTGAGGTTTTTAATGGATACGAGTACCTTTAGTGGTCGTGTTTTTAATTTCTTTGGTTTACCTGTTAATCTATTTTGTTGATTGTAGGTTTAGATAATTTTAGAATAGTGCTGAATAATAATAGTTGCTTTGATTTTGGGCTAGGGATTTTTTTTATTTGTTTACAGATGGCTTTATGAGTTGGTGGGGGTTGTGTGAAGTGTCGATATTTCTTATTGCTTTGGGATATTTTTGTTTGCATTGGTTTATGGTTGAGTGTAATTTTGCCAATTTTTTTCTTATTCAAGTTGATTAGTTTTTTTATTCTACTGTTGTGATGTATAATTTGATTGTCTATTTTGCCTGAGGGAGTTTCTTTTTTTTTTCCTTTTTTTTTTGTATTAGGGTGTCTATTTCTGTGAAAAGTTGAGTTAAAATGCAGGCGGGCTGCGGAACAAACAAATTTTTTCCTGGCTCTGACTCCAGCTTCCATTATTTTAAAATTACCCAGCTCCTCTGACTCTGGCTCCAGCATTTTAAAATTGCTTGGCTCCGGCTCCAATCTTTGTTATAATTCTTTCTCCATTTACACTTATGATGAAATCATTAATTCTCAACTACCAAAATTTTTATTGTATGATGAAATTGAATGTTTATTAATGACATCTTATTAACTTAGAATTAAAAGCTTAGAAAATATTTCATAGAAAATAAGAATTTAAAGAAATACAGAAAAAGAATAATTCACTTTCATCCTAAATTTTAAAATAATCCTCTTTGAAGATGAACATCCTGTACTGTTACGTAATATTTTTTTATTACATTTTTTTTTTTGTGTTTTAATTTTTTTTAAATTGGAAAAATTATTATATAATTCACTTTCTTCCTAAAATTTAAAATAATTCCATATTAACTATGTTAGCTGCCTGAACAGATGGAAATATAATTTTTATTCAAAACAAAATTTTGTGACAATTATATTTAAAAACAATTACTAGTAGTTCATTCCTCCGTTTTATAAGGTATGTCTCATTACAGATATATATCATGTTGTGGTAAACAAATAAAACATACTTCCAATACCTAGCCTAATCTGTTTAAATAGTAAGTAATGAATAACTAATTATAATAATTTATATAATAAATCATATAAATAAGAAATTAGTATTCATATTAAAATAAATTTGAGGTTGATCTTAATGTTGTCCTGAACTCTACGATTGCGTGCATGATAATATTTTTCTTTTGCTTTTTTTAGGGCTTTTGAAATAATGTGGTTCGGGTACTGTAGCTTTTGTAAAGTTGACAATAATAAATAAAATAAAGTATAATTAGGAATATATATATATATATATAATATATATATACATATATTATATATATATATATAATATATATATATATATATATATATATATATATATATATATATATATATATATATATATATATATATATATATATATATATATATATATATATTATAGGTCGAGTGGTACATGATTGGACTAAAGTGGTTGTGAAATAGTAGGCATCGTGTACTACTAAATGGCAATAAGTCATCAGGGAAAATACTGAAGTTTGGTGTCTCACAGGGTTCAATGCTAAGACCTCTATTGTTCCTCATATATATAAATGATTTAGACCAAGGACTTAACTGTAAGATGTTTAGTTTGCAGATGATACCAAGTGGCTACCTCAGTACCTATTGGGTGGGCAGAAAATTGGCAAATGAATTTTAACAGTAAAATGTGTAAGGTTTTTTACTAAGGTTACTTAAATAAAAGATTTAACTACAATATGAATGGGGACTGACTTGAGTCTGTGGACCAATAAAAAGATTTGGATGATTATAAGCAGTAATCTGAAAGTAGCTATTCATTATTTGGAAGCAAGGAATAAAGCTAATATGATGCTAGGTAGAATAATAATAAATCAATGTTTACAAGAGGATGGAAGTTAAAAGTAAAATGTATAAAAGCTATGCTAGGGCAGTAATAGAATATTGTGTACAAGTTTGAAACCTTATTTAAGAAAAGACATATGCTGGAGAGATTGCAATGCAGAGCAACAAGGATGATTTCTGGGTTTGAGGGTAAGAGTTATGAGGAAAGGCTGAAGGAGTTAAGAATGTTTTTTTGTAGAAAGACGATTTCTTAGAGGGGACATGAGACAAGTCTATAAAATATTTATATCCATTTATAATACCGAGACCAATAAATTCTTTATAGTAGACCATAAATGGAACACCAGGAGACAATACAAAAATTAACATGTCATGCCATCTTAATGTAAAATAACACTTATTCAGTAATTGGGCTGTTAATTTTTGGAATGGTTTGCCAAAGGAGGTTGTTGAGTAAGTAACTTGCAACATTTAAGGGTAATGTTGAATTCTGTTTAGTCTGATTGATATAAATTCTGTATTAAAACTAAAAACATTTAATCTACAAAAATGGTTTAAACAAATTATTTGAAGTTATTTATTTTCATACATTTTCTATTTATAGTTTCAATAAAAATTTTAAAAAAAGCAAATGTAATAATGCTACAAAAAGCATATTCAGCTCATGAAATTAGGCCTCGCTTACTTCTTGTAAATCATAATTATTTTCGATAATCAAGTTGTTTACGATTATCAATAACATACATCCATTTATAATACTGAGACCAATAAATTCTTTATAGTAGACCATAGATGGAACACCAGGAGACAATACAAAAATTAAGAAGCCATGCCATCTTAATGTAAAAATAACATTTATTCAGTAATTGTTATATATATATATATATATATATATATATATTATATATTTTTTTATTTATTTATATATATATATATATATATATATATAGTGCAAAAATGTATATATATATATATATATATATATATATATATATATATATATATAGTGCATAAAAAATAAGTCATATTAGTAAAACTAACTATTGAATATGGATAATTAGGTAAATCTGGTTTAGGGTAATTCCCATCAGATATTGATATTTTAGAAAGAATCAATTTTTATAATATTCACATCTTACAAATTGCTATGTCTTTTCATTTAAGATGTATTCGAATGCTTCAATCGATCAAAAAAATAAAAAAAATGGTTGTCTTAATTTAGGCACATAAATTATACAAATAAACAAATTAATTTTTACCAG